>CAUYLG010038386.1:73-112265 GCA_963573385.1 Cacajao melanocephalus
GGTTTGCTGCCTCCATCCCCATCACCTATGTCTGGCATTTCTCCCCATGTTATCCCTCCCCAACTCCCTACCCACCTCTGTCCCTCCCCAAGTCCCCTCCCCCAACAGACTTCAGTGTGTGATGCTCCCCTCCCTGTGTCCATGTATTCTCATTGTTCAACACCCACCTATGAGTGAGAGCATGTGGTGTTTGATTTTCTGGTCTTGTGTCAGTTTGCTGAGAATGATGGTTTCCAGGTTCATCCATGTCCCTACAAAGGACACAAACTCATCGTTTTTTATGGCTGCATAGTATTCCATGGTGTATATGTGCCACATTTTTCCTGTCCAATCTATCAATGATGGGCATTTGGGTTGGTTCCAAGTCTTTCCTATTGTAAACAGTGCTGCAGTGAACATACATGTGCATGTGTCCTTATAGTAGAACAATTTATAATCCTTTGGATAAATACCCAGTAATGGGATTGCTGGGTCAAATGGAATTTCTATTTCTAGGTCCTTGAGGAATCACCACACTGTCTTCCACAATGGTTGAACTAATTTACACTCCCACTAACAGTGTAAAAGTGTTCCTGTTTCTCCAAATCCTCTCCAGCATCTGTTGTCTCCAGATTTTTTAATGATCACCATTCTAACTGGCATGAGATGGTATCTCAGTGTAGTCTTGATTTGCATTTCCCTAATGACCAGTGATGATGAGCATTTTTTCATAGGTTTGTTGGCCTCGTATATGTCTTCTTTTGAAAAGTGTCTGTTCATGTCCTTTGCCCACTTTTGAATGGGTTTGTTTGTTTGTTTTTCCTGTAAATCTGTTTTAGTTCTTTGTAGATTTTGGATATACGTCCTTTGTCAGATGGGTAGATTGAAAAAAATTTTTCCCCATTCTGTTGGTTGCTGGTTCACTCTAATGATTGTTTCTTTTGCTGTGCAGAGCTCTGGAGTTTAATTAGATCCCATTTTTCTATTTTGGCTTTTGTTGCCATTGCTTTTGGTGTTTTAGTCATGAAGTCCTTGCCTATGCCTACGTCCTGAATGGTTTTGCCTAGGTTTTCCTCTAAGGTTTTTATGGTGTTAGGTCTTATGTTTAAGTCTTTAATCCACCTAGAGCTAATTTTAGTGTTATGTGTCAGGAAGGGGTCCAGTTTCTGCTTTCTGCACATGACTAGCCAGTTTTCCCAACACCATTTATTAAACAGGGAATTCTTTCCCCATTGCTTGTTTTTGTCAGGTTTGTCAAAGATCAGATGGTTGTAGATGTGTGGCATTGCCTCCAAGGCCTCTGTTCTGTTCCATTGGTCTATATCTCTGTTTTGGTACCAGTACCATGCTGTTTTGATTACTGTACACTTGTAGTATAGTTTGAAGTCAGGTAACGTGATGCCTCCAGCTTTGTTCTTTTTGCTTAGAATTGACTTGGCTGAGAGAGATCCAAGATGACCGATTACTAGCAGCTCAGGATTGTAGCTCCCAGTGAAAGCGCAGAGAATGAGTGGACACCACATTTTCAGATGAATTTTTGTTGCTCACGGACTAGGAGATTCCCAGCGGAGGAGCCCCACGGGTCACCAGCGTGACTCTTGTGGCCAGCATGGCAGTTTTGTTAGCACCCTAGCACGGCGGTTCTCAGTGCAGAGTAAACAGGACTGGGTCCCTTTTTGGTCGACGTTTGGAGCTCTGGGAAGGCAGAGTTGCCCATTCAGCTGATTGAAAAAGGGACTGAAGAGGGAAGCCAGACTGGAGATTCCCGGGCAGAAAAGCACCATGAATCTCAACGCCGCTGTTTTAGCTGGCGCAGTGTGTTGCTCAGATTCCAGCGCTGGGAATCAACAAGTTGGACGTCCACTCAGAGACCCAATTTGAAAGTTGGCAATTACAAAGACGACAGGTGGATAAATCTACAAAGATGAGAAGAAACCAGTCTAAAAAGGCTGAAAATATCCAAAATCAGAATGCCTCTCCTTCTACAGGGGATCACAGTTTCTCATCAACAAGGGAACAAGGCCTGATGGAGAACAAGTGTGTTCCAATAACAGAATTAGGCTTCAGAAGGTGGATAATAAGAAATTTCTGTAAGCTAAAAGAACATCTTCTAACCCAATGTAAAGAAACTAAGAACCTCGAAAAAATGACGAAATGCTAACGAGAATAGACAATTTAGAGAGGAAAATAAGTGAATTAATGGAACTGAAAAACACAATACGAGAACTCCGTGAAATATGCACAGGTTTTAACAGTGGAATTGATCAAGCCGAAGAAAGGATATCAGAGGTCGAAGACCAACTTAATGAAATGAAACGAGAGACAAGATTAGAGAAAAAAGAGTAAAAAGGAATGAGCAAAATCTCCAAGAAATATGGGACTATGTGAAAAGACCTGGTTTATGTTTGATAGGTGTACCTGAATGTCAAGAAGAGAATGAATCCAAGCTGGAAAATATTCTTCAGAATATTATTCAGGAAAACTTTCCTAACCTAGTAAGACAGGATAATACTCAACTCCGGGTAATACAGAGAACACCACAAAGATATTCCTAAACTAGAGCAACCCCAAGACATATAATCGTTAGATTCACTAGCATTGAAATAAAGGAGAAAATTCTAAGGGCAGCTAGAGAGAAAGGTGAGATTACCCATAAAGGGAAGCCTATCAGACTCACAGCAGATCTCGCAGCAGAAACCCTACAAACTAGAATAGAGTGGGGATCAATATTAAATATCCTCAGAGAAAAGAATTTTCAACCCAGAATCTCATATCCAGCCAAACTAAGCTTCATATGTGAAGGAAAAATAAAATTTTTCACGAACAAGCAAGTACTCAGAGATTTCATCACCACCAGGCCTGCTTTACAAGAGCTTCTGAAAGAAGCACTACTCACAGAAAGGAATAACCAGTATCAGTCATCCCAAAAACTCACCAAAAGGTAAAGAGTATCGCCATAATGAAGAATCTATATCAACTAATGGGCAAAACAGCCAGCTAGCATTAAATGACAATATTACACTCACATATATTAATACTAATCCTAAATTTAAATGGATTAAATGCCCCAATCAAAGACACAGACAGGCAAATTGAATAAAAAGTCAAAACCTATTGGTATGCTGTATCCAGATCTATCTTACATGCAAGGACACACAAAGATTCAAAACAAAGGGATGGAGGAAGATTCACTAATCAAATGGAAAGCCAAAAAACAAACAACAAATAAAAAAAAAAACCAGGAGTTGTAATTTTTGTCTCTGACAAAACAGACTTTAATAGCAATAAAGACTAAAAGAAACTAAGAAGGACATTACATAATGGCAAAAGGATCAATGCAACAAGAAGAACTAATGATCATAAATATATATGCGCCCAATGCAGGAGCACCCAGATACATAAGACAAGTTCTTAATGACTTATAAAGAGACTTAGACTCGTGCACAATAATAGCGGGAGACTTTAACACCACATCGTTAACATTAGACAGATCGAGATAGAAAATTAACAAGGACATTTATGACTTGAACTCAGACCTGGAACAAGTAAACTCAATAAATATTTATAGAATTCTCCACCCAAATGCACAAAACATACAATTTTCTCAATATCATATTACACCTATTCTAAAAGTGACCACATAATTGGAAGTAAATAGCTCTTTAGCAATTGCATAGCATTTCACAGATTTAAATGAAGTGTTGGTTGGCTGTTTGTTATTTTCTTCTTTTATTCCTCCCTGTCTCTGTTGTTAAGCACAATTATGGGCATAAAAGAGGTCTTTAATACCTATTTTTAGATTGTATTCCAGCCTGGGTAATAGAGCAAGACTCCTGTCCTCTCTCCCCCTTTCTCTTCCTCTTTCTTTCTTTCCTTCATTAAAAAAAAAAAAAAAAAAGAATTGACTTGGCTATGCGGGCTCTCTTTTGGTTCCATATGAAGTTTAAGGTGGTTTTTTCTAGTTCTGTGAAGAGGGGCATAGGTAGTTTGATGGGGATAGCATTGAATCTATAAATTACTTTGGGGAGTATTTCACAATATTTCACAATATTGATTCTTCCTGACCATGAGCATGGAAGTTTTTTCCATCTGTTTGTGTCCTCTTATTTTGTTGAGCAGTGGTTTGTAGTTCTCCTTGAAGAGGTGCTTTACATCCTTTGTTAGTTGTATTCCTAGGTATTTTATTCTTTGTAGCAATTGTGAATGGCAGTTCATTCTTAATTTGGCTCTCTTTAAGTCTGTTATTGGTGTATAGGAATGCTTGTGATTTCTTTTCTTTTCTTTTTTTTTTTAAAGATGGGGTTTCACCATGTTGGTCAGGCTGGTCTTGAATTCCCGACCTCAGGTAATCCACCTGCCTTGGCCTCCAAAGTGCTTGGATTACAGGCATGAGCCACCACGCCCGGCCACGCTTGTGATTTCTACACATTGATTTTGTATCCTGAGACTTTGCTGAAGTTGCTTCAGATTTTGGGCTGAGATGATGGGGTCTTCTAAATATACAATCATGTCGTTTGCAAATAGAGACAACTTGACTTCCTCCTTTCCTAACGGAATACGCTTTATTTTTCTTGCCTGATTGCTCTGGCTAGAACGTCCAATACCATATTGAACAGAAGTGATGAGAGAGGGCATCCTTGATTTCAAAGGGAATGCTTCCAGTTTTTGCCCATTCAGTATGATATTGGCTGTGGGTTTGTTGTAAACATCTTTTATTATTCTGAGATACGTTCTGTCAATACCTAGTTTATTGAGAGTTTTTAGCATAAAGGGCTGTTGAATTTGGTCGAAGGCCTTCTCTGCATCTATTGAGATAATCATGTGGTTTTTGTCTTTGGTTCTGTTTATGTGGTAAATTACGTTTATAGACTTGCGTATGTTGAATCAGCCTTGCACCCCCAGGATGAAGCCTACTTGATCGTGATGGATAAGTTTTTGATGTGCTGTTGCAATCAGTTTACCAGTATTTTATTGAAGATTTTTGCATCTATGTTCATCATCGATATTGGCCTGAAGTTTTCTTTTCTTGAGTCTCTGCCAGGGTTTGGTATCAGGATGATATTGGTCTCATAAAATGATTTGGGAAGGATTCCCTCTTTTTGGATTGTTTGGAATAGTTTCAGAAGGAATGGTACCAGCTCCTCTTTGTATGTCTGGTAGAATTTGACTGGGAACCCATCTGGACCTGGACATTTTTTGGTTGGTAGGCTATTAATTGCTGCCTCAACTTCAGCCCTTGTTATTGGTCTATTCAGGGTTTCGACTTCTTCCTGGTTTGGGCTTGGGAGGGTGCAAGTGTCCAGGAGTTTATCCATTTCTTCCAGGTTTACTTGTTTATGTGCATAGAATTGTTTATAGTAATCTCTGATGGTAGTTTGTATTTCTGTGGAATCGGCGGTAATATCCCCTTTATCATTTTTTATTGCATCTATTTGATTCTTCTCTCTTTTTTATTAATCTGGCTAGTGGTCTATTTTGTTGATCTTTTCAAAAAACCAGCTCCTGGATTTACTAATTTTTTGAAGGGTTTTTTTGTGTCTCTATCTCCTTCAGTTCTGCTCTGATCTTAGGTATTTCTTGTCTTCTGCTAGCTTTTGAGTTTTTTTGATCTTGCTCCTCTAGCTCTTTCAATTTTGATGATAGGGTGTCAATTTTAGATCTTTCCTTGCTTCTTATGTGGGCATTTATTGCTATAAATTTCCCTCTAGACACTGTTTTAAATGTTTCCCAGAGATTCTGGTACACTGTGTCTTCCTTCTCGTTGGTTTCAAAGAACATCTTTATTTCTGCCTTCATTTCCTTGTTTATCCAGTTGACAGTCAGGAGCCAGTTGTTCAGTTTCCTTAAAGTTGTGCGGTTCTGAGTTAGTTTCTGAATTCTGAGTTCTAATTTGATTGTACTGTGGTCTGAGAGTTTTTAATTTTAGCTGAGAATACTTTTATTCTTTACCTGTGGGGATATGTGAACTAATGACTATGAGTGTGTTTCCCTTAGAAAGAAAGATATAAATTAGGAGCAGTAGTTACTCATATGGCAATGATAGTAAATATCCTCCTACTAGAAACTCAAGTTTCTCCTTGAAGATGTCAACTTCAAATGAATTTTAAAGATTTATTTTCTTATAGTTTTATTGATTTCTTGATTTGGTTTTAACATTGAAAAGCAAACAAGGTCAGAGGCTATATCTTCTTTGATTTTAATAAATGGCTTAGTAAAATGAGATGGTACATCACACAGATGAAATATCTGACAGCAGTTTTGCAATAACAAAATGCTACCTCATGGGCCCAGGACAGCAGGTGGTTATCCCATCCTAGGAGAGCAGAGGAGGGTGGGCAGCACCATTTCTACCTCCCCTTCAGAGGGTTCAGTGTTGGGTCTGTTGTTCTTGAAGTAAAGATGCAAGTTCAAGGGGCAGCAAGACAGCATCAGTAGCATAGCTTTGTGACAGCATTTGCCATTGATAGGCATCTTGATAAGCTCTTTAATGATTAATCATTTAATATATGACTTGCCTATAAAATCAATTGCAATCAATTTTGATTACACTGCCACTTGATTCCACATATATCTTACAACAAAGACTCTGTTTTTAAACAATTTACTAACATCACTCATTTTATTCATTTATTCTTTCAACATTTTTCTTTCCAATCTAGCTTATTTTTGAATATTTAATTAACAAAGATTAAAGATATTTGAGGTGTTTAAAGTGGTGATTTGATATATGTATACATTGTGTAATGATTGCCACAATTCATTTACATATCTATCACTACCCATACATTAGATCTCCAGAATGGGTTCATTTTACAACTGAAAGTTTGTACCCTTTGACCAACATCTCTCCATTCCCCGACCCCCTCAGCTCCTGGCAAACACCATTCTAAATTCTGCTCTTGTGATTTCAACTTTTTTAGATTCTACATAAAAGTGAGAAAACACAGTATTTACTTTTCTGTTTCTGACTTGTTTCACTTAGCATAGTGTCCTCTATGTTCATCCACATTGTTGCAAATGTCAGTGATCTTTCATTGTATGTATGTTCCATAATGTTTTTTACCCATTTGTTCATTCTTGGATGCATAGGTTGTTTAAGTATCTTAGTTATTGTGAGTAATGCTGCAATCAATATGGGGTTTAGATATCCCAAGAAACTGGTTTACGTCCTTTTAATGTGTACTCAGAGGTGGAGTTGCTGCATCAAATGGTAGTTCTGCTTTTAATTTTCTGACGAACTTCCATACCATTTTCAATAATGGCTCCATGAATTTACATTCCTACCAACTGGGTACTAGGGTTTCCTTTTCTCCACACCCTTGCCAATACTTGTTATATCTTGTTTTTTCAATAGTAGCCATTCTAAAAGGTGTGAGAAGGTATCTCACTGCAATTTTGATTTGCATTTTTCTGAAATGCTCAAGTACCTTTCATAGATCTGTTGGCCATTTGTATGTTTTCTTTGAATAAAATGTCTATTTAGGTCATTTGTCCACTTGTACTTTTTTTTATATTGAGTTCTTGTTGTTCCTTATAGATTTTAGATACTAACCTTTTATCAGATATATGGTTTGCAAATATTTTCTCTTATTCTGCATGCTGCTTTTACATTTTGTTGATTATTTTCCTTGCTGTGTAGACACTTTTTAAATGTAAGGTCTAAAAGCATAAAACTCCTAGTAAAACACATAGGGGTAAGGCTCCTTGACATTCATCTTGGCAATGACTTTTTGATACTACACAAAAGGACAGGTAACAAAGGCAAAAATAAACAAGGCAAAAAAAAAAAGGCAAAAAAAAAAGGCAAAATAAAGGCAAAAAAAGGCAAAAATAAACAAGGCAAAGGAAAAAAAAACTACATCAGCATATGTTCATTAAGCTTCTATATGCTATGCAAAAGTTCTTGCTGTGATGAAATTTGCATTCTAAAGGCAAGGGAGAGAAAGGCAATAAATGAATAAGCAACGAATATATTCAGATAAGAAATGCTATTGTTGGCCAGGTGTAGTGGCTCACATCTGTAATTCCAGCACTTTGGGAAGCGTGGGCAGGTGGATCACTTGAGGTCAGGCATTTGGGACCAGCCTGGCCAACATGGTGAAACCACATTTCTACTAGAAATACAAAAATTAGCCGGGCTTGGTGGTGTGCACCTGTAATTCCAGCTACTAGGGAGGCTGAGGCAGGGGAATCAATGGAACCCGGGATGTGGAGGTTGCAGTGAGCGGAGATTGTGACACTGCACTCCAGCCTTGGCGACAGACCAAGACTGCCCCTAAAAAACAAAGAAGAAGAAGAAGAAAGAAGAAAGAAGAAAGAAGAAAGAAGGAAGAAAGAAGAAAGAAAGAAGAAAGAAAAGAAGGAGGAGGAGGAGAAGAAGAAATGTAATGTTACTGGGGAAAATAAACCAAAGTAAGAAGGAACAAGGAACGTAGCAGAGGGGTTATGCTTTTTTAAGGACACAGTCAGCTTGGTGAAGATTTTGTGGATGATATTTTGTGGATGACAATTGAGCAACATCTGTCACCAGCCATGTAGCATAAGATCATCCCAGAGAAAATCTCATGTGAAAAGGACCTATGGCAGGATCATGTCTGACACGTTTAAGAAAAAAGAAACAGCGGGGAATCTAGAGTGAGCAAGAGTCATAGGAAAAAAGGTTAGAAAAGCGGTGGGAGGCAGATCACATAGCCATTATTAGGATTGAGTGGTATGAGAGATCCTGGCATGCTGTATAAAAGCCATGCCATGATCTGACTTGCATCCCAAATGTTCACTCTGTCCTGTGTCCTAAGGACAGTGGGTAAGTATTGAAGAAAAGAAACTCATCAGAAGGCTATTGCAATAATCTGAGGGAGTGGGGAAATTATGACTGCTCGTGTCACTGCAATCGCAAAAACTGCAGAATTTACTGATGGATTTCACGTGGGGCCTGGTAACAGAAGAGTATTCAAAGATTGCTGTAAGTTGTGGGACTTAAACAACTAAATTGACTAAGTTAAATATGAAGCAGTATGTGTGTAGTACCAAGAGATGGACTTAAAGCAAAAATGCCTAGACAGCAAGGATAGAGAAGGTATGGATGAAAGGATAAGGAGATGGAGAGCAGGGTAAAAGGAGAGAAGAGACAGTCCTGAAGCCATGACTTATGAGTTTGAAGATAAGGTGGTAATAGTATGTGAGGCAATCTTTAAAAGTTCTGGATAAACCCTATTTATTTGGAACTCTGTGAAACCAAATAAAAAGGAACTTTAGAGATAGATATAAACCAGATGGCATTATTCTATTCAAAAGATGAATAGAATAGAGTAGAAGAGAAGATTCCCATTTATATGTTGCCATTCTCAGAAGTCCACATAAGCTGGCGGTGGGCATGGTGTGCATTTGCTTGCAGAATACCTGGTCCCACAGATGCTCTCCAGGGTGAAGGATGGGCATAGGTAAACATTAGGTTAACATGTGCCTTTAGGGCTCACAAGCATTTACAACATTTTATTATAAATCATCACTGATCGAAAACTTTTGTTCTCCTCTGTGGATACATATTTGATTTTTATAAATCTGAAGTCATTTGGGGGCCACTCTCATGACAAGGCCATTTAGATCGTGATGAGGAATGAGAGTCAGAAAATGAGATGCCATCATAAAATAACAGAATTGCTTTATTTCTTTGTGTGGCTCTGAAAGTACCTCCAAACATACCTTGAGCAATAAAATAACCAGAAATGTAGCCAGTTTCCCAAAGTGATTTCTTTAAAAGATAACTCTATTATGGACACATCCATTGATGTATTATTAAATAAGCCTTACATCATAGTCACAAGTTTAATAAGGTATTGCAACAGAAGGGGAATATATTAATTAGTACAAGCTCCTCTTGATTTTATTTTTCAATTTATTTTGATGAGTTTTTTTGGATGGTGATTTGTTTTTGTTTTGTGTGTGTGTGTTTTGTTGTTGTTGTTGTTTTTTGCACACTGGTGTGTTGCATATGTTAGCCTAGGTGATTTTTAACTGGATAGAAGGGGTATTGATGAGTCTGTTAGCAACCAGGAAATGTCTGAGGATTCAGGTACAATGTAGGGTTTTTTATTTATCCTAAAAAGACTTATAGAAATAAAGAAGATGAAAACAAAAAAGAAGTAGTTTCAGCCAAACTGAGAATTTGCTTTTCACTCTTTATAATAAGGGTGTTTTCTTCCTCTGTCTTTTATTTCCTCTTTATTTTCCAGGGAGAAAAGAGTGCAAGAAAAACACATTACCCAAAATGAGCCTGAGAAGGGAAAAAAAATAATAAAATCAAGCGATAGTTTACAAATGAGAAAAGAGTCCAGCAAATGAAATCTCTAATAATGATGAAGATAAAGAGAATGTGTAGGAGCAGACAAAAAGGAAAGGTAGTAGAAGAAAGACGTATAGACTCAATCACAGACAGGGTCTGAAAATTAAATGCCCTAACAAAAATGGGCTTGCAGACAGATAAAAAAGAAAATGGGAAGAGCAGACCAGAAGGGATAAGTAACACAGCTTGTTTCTTCACAGACCACAATCTGGCTTCAGAGAGAAAAAGTCATTAATATAGCTTAGCCACTCACACATTGTCAAGAAGAATCAACCAAAAAAGGCCCTTTAGTTAAAGTGCAAAGCTGTTATTTGCACCATTAGCTATGAGTCTCATCATGAAGCCAACATGTCAAATAATCTCCGGATTGAGGAACAGGAGACCCAGAATCTAATTCCAGATCTGTTTTGACTCATTGATGCCCATTAGGAAGCCTCTGGGCCTCAGCTTCATTACCTATAAAATAAAAGAATCAGGCTAAATGGTTTCCAAGTTTCTTCTGGATTTGGTGTTTAAGGACGTATATAAGTCTTCCATCAAATGTCTAGTATTTGACTCAAAAATGATAGAAGGACAAATTAGTTCACTTCAGACTTCTTGACTATGCTTTTTGATTTGTGTTCAAATTTATTCCTAGGGAACAGTCTTGATAAGTTTTTAAAACATATGTTTGTTATCTTATTAATTTGTCCACATTTCAAATCTCATAATTTATTAAATCCCATCAATCTGGCAATACCCATAAAGAAAATGTGATGATTTTTCCTTCTGGTTATCTAAAATAGCATCACAAGAAGTACAGAATTAGACTTGCTAGAGCATTATCTATGTGATAGCAGAGTTCTTTGTAACTGGAATTTTTTTTTTTTATTTTGAAGAATGCTGGTAATGGAATAGATCTAAGAAACTAAGGATTATATCACAAAAGAATTATCAAATATATTTTTTAATTTTTTATAATTTTTTAAAATTTCAACAGCTTTGGGGGAAAAAGTGGTTTCTATTTAAATTGATAAATGCTATAGTGGTGAATTCTGAGATTTTAGTGCATCTGTCCCCTAAGCAGCTTACACAATACCCAATATATAGTCTTTTGTCCCTCACTCCCTCTCACCTTCACTAAGTCCCCAAAGTCTATTATAGCACTCTGTATTTCTTTGTGTCCTCATAGATTAGCTCCCATTTATAAGTGAGAACATAAAACATTTGGTTTTCCATTCCTGAGTTACTTCACTTAAAATAATGGCCTTCAACTCCATCGAAAGTTGCTGGAAAAAACATTATTCTGTTCCTGTTCATGGCTGAATAGTATGACATGGTATATATATACCACATTTTCTTTATCCATTTATTTGTTGACAGGCACGAATCAAAGACTGGTTCCATGTCTTTGCAGTTGTGCTGCTATAAACATGCATGTGCGTGTGCCTTTTTCATAGAATGACTTCTTTTCCTTTGAGTAAGTTCCCAGTAGTGAGATTGCTGAGTCAAATTATGGATCTACTTTTATTTCTTTAAGAAATCTCCATACTGTTTTCCATAAAGGTTGTACTAACTTATGTTCCCATCAGCAGTGCCAAAGCATTCCTTTTTCAACACGTTCATGCCAACATCTATTAATTTTTGACTTTTTAATTATGGCTATCTTTCCAGGAGCAATGTAGTATCTCATCATGGTTTCAATTCCCTGATAATTAGTGGTGTTTACATGTTTTCATATGATTTTTGACCATTTATATAGTTTCTTTTGAGAAATATTTCTTTATACCCTTTGTCTACTTTTTGATGGGGTTATTTTTAAGAGCAGGAAGGGGAGGCTGTGGTTTGTTTGAGTTCCTTGTAGATTCTGGATACTAGTTATTTGTCAGATGCATACATTACAATTTTTTTTTTCCATTTGATGGGTTGCCTATTTACTCTGCTGCATATTTATTTTGCTGTGCTGAGAAGCTTTTAGTTTAATTGGGTCCCATTTATTTTTTTTTGTTTTTGTTGTATTTCCTTTTAGGGTGTTAGTCATTAATTCTCATTAATTCTTTCCTTAGGCTAATGTCTAGAAGAGTTTTTCCAACTTTGTCTTCTAGAATTTTTATGGTTTCAGGTCTTGTATTTAAGCCTTTGACCATGTTGAGCTGATTTTTGTATAAGGTGAGAGAGAGAAATCCAGTTTCATTGTTCTACATGTGGTTTGGCAGTTTTCCCAGCACCATTTCTTGAATAGAGTATCCTTTCCCCAATTTATGTTTTTGTATGCTTTGTCAAAGATGAGTTGGTTCTAAGTATTTGACTTTATTTTTGAGTTCTCTATTCTGTTCCATTGATCTAAGTGCCTATTTTACAACCAGTATCATGCTGTTTTATTAACTACAGCCTTGTGTTATAACTGAAGTATGATAATGTGATGCCTCCAGATTTGATTTTTTTTTTTTAATTAGAATTGCTTTGGCTGTTTGGGCTCTGTTTTGGTCGCACATGAATTGTAGGATTTTTTTCTAGCTCTGTGAAAAATGATACTGCTATTTTTATTGAAGTTGCATTGAATCTTAGATTTCTTTGAACAATATGGTCTTTTTTTACAATATTAATTCTCCCCATCCATGGTCATGAGAACATTTCTATTTGTGTCATCTATGAATTCTCTTAGCAGAATTTTTCAGTGTTCCCTGTAGAGATCTTTCACCTCCTTGGTTAAGTATATTCCTAGTTATTGTACTTTTTTTGCAGTTATTATAAAAATTAAGTTATTCAGCACGATCTGCACATGTACCCCAGAACTTAAAGTATAATAACAAAAAAAAATAAGTTATTGATTTGATTCTCAGATTGTCATTGAGAAAGAAAGAAAAAAAACTTAGGAATACATTTAACCTAGGAGGTGAAAGATCTCTGCAAGGAGAACTATAAAACATTACTGAAAGAAATCAGAAATGACAGAAATAAATGAAAAAGCATTCCATGCTTATAGACGGGAAGAATTAATATCATTAAAATGGCCATACTGCTCAAAGAAATCTACAGATTCAATGTTATTCCTATCAAACTCTCATCAACATTTTTTTTCAAAATATTGGAAAAACAATTTTAATTTATATGGAACTAGAAAGGAGCCATATTAGCCAAAGCATTTTTAAGCCAAAAGAACAAAGCAAGAAGCATCGCAAGACCCAGCTTCAAAATATTCTTAAAGCTACAGTAATCAAACAGCATGGTACAAATACAGACTTAAATTCCACCCAATAGAGCAGAATAGAGAACCAGAAACTAAGCAACACACCTAAAACTATCCGATCTTCAACAAAGTCAACAAAAATAAGCAATGTAAAAAGAACTCCCTATTCAATAAATGGTACTGGGATAATTAGCTAGCCATATGCAGAAGAATGAAAGTGGACTTCTTTTACTATATACAAAAATTAAATCAAGGTGTATTAAAGGTTTAAATCTAAGGCCCCAAACCATAAACATCTTAGAAGAAAACCTAAGAAATGCCTTTCTGGACATCAGTCTTGGCAAATAATGTATGACTAAGTCCTCAAAAACAATTGCAACTAAAATGAAAATTGACAAGTGGTACCTAATGAAACTAAAGAGCTTTTGCACAGCAAAGGAAACTATCAGCAGACCAAACAGGTAACCCACAGAATGGGAGAGAATATTTGCAAACTATGCATTGGACAAAAGTCAGAATTTATGAGGAACTTAAACACACCAACAAGCAAAAACCAAATAACCGTGTTAAAAAGTGAACAAAAGACATGAACAGACATTTCTCAAAAAAAGACATTCTAGCAGCCAACAAGCATATAAAAAAATGTTCTATACTAATTATTAAAGAAATGAAAATGAGAACTACAATGAGATACCACCTCATGTCAATCAGAATAGCTATTATTAAAAAGACAAAAAATAACAGATGCTGGTCATTCTGCAAAGAAAAGAGAATGCTTCTACACTGTTTGTGGGAATGTAAATAGGTTCAGCCACTGTGGAAAGCGGTTTGAAGATTTATCAGAGAACTTAAATCAGAACTGTCATTTGACCCAGCAATCCCATTGCTGGGTATATACCCAAAGGGAAACACATTTTTTTTTTTTTACCAAAAAGACACATGCACTCATATATTAATAAAAGCACTATTCACAATAGCAAAGACATGAAATCAGCCTAGGTGCCCATCAGTGGTGGGTTGGATAAATAAAATGTGGTAAATATACACCATGGGTTGCCAGCCATAAAAAAATCAAAATTAAAAGTTTTTTTTTCACCATCATGAATACAGGTAGAGGCCACCTATACTCTCTAGTGAATTAACTTAGAAAATCAAATACCACATATTCTTACTTATATGTGGAGCTAAACATTGGGTTCATAAAGACATAAGAGGGAAACAATAGATCTGGGAATTACTAGAGGTAGGTGAGAGAGAGGCAGGCAAGGGCTGAAAAGCTGCCTATAGGGTATTATGCTGAGTACCTGGGTGATGGGATCATTCATACCCCTAATCTCAGCATCATGAAATATAGTCATGTTAGAAACCTGCATATGTTCCCTAAAATCTAAAATAAAAGTTGAAATTATTAAAACATTGAAACATAAAAAATAAAAGATAAGATATGATAAAGGAAAACTTGTTGAAATTAAAACAATTGTGGTAAAATTTAGAAATTATTTAAAAAATATTTTATCTAGGTTTTTGTCTGTTATAATAAAGGTATGAACTATCCTCAAACATTTACAAAATTAAGTTCTAGATGAAATCTTACATATTTGAAATGAAGAGGAAACAAGGCAACATGTATGCACACTTGATTTGCAGATAAAATAAGTTTATCTTTCAGAGTGTTATTGAATAAAAAGATAAACAAGAAAACCTACCTATTCTCATGTAACGAATAGTCTATTCGTTTTAAAAATACTAACCAAAACACATTGGACCTCTTCGTACTTTCTGCTTAATTTTGCTATGGATCTAAAATGGCTGTAAAAAATAAAGTCAATAACAACAACAACACTGGGCCAAAATGTCAGCCTTTATAACAAAATATTTTTCAGGATGAATTTTTCTTCTTGTTGATAAATGTAAAAGCTAAAGAATTTAACTATTTGCAAAAGCTTGATTTCTCACCTATTTAAATGAAGGTTACATCGCCTGCTTGAAAATGTCTCTGTCGTAGATCTCAGTCATATTATTTAGTTGGGCTTTCTGTTCCCCTAGACAGGTCAAGGAGCTCAAACATTATCTGGATACAACAGAGGTACCCCTTTCTGTTTTAACTTCAATATTTTTAATCTTCTGATAGAAAAAAAGAAGTCAACTTTAAATACATTGATGTAATTGAGGTCAAACACCTCTCACTTAATCAATCCTCTTTTTCCCAAACTGTCCATTAATTTTAAATATTTAAAACCTCAAGAACTAACTTCATTCAATCAAACTAAAATAAGGGCAGCCATTCAAGCCCAGTGCCAACCAATTAGGGGGAGATTATTACATAGGTCAAGAAAAGGCATGACAGTGGAACACTTCGATGTATCAATAGTCACAAGGATTTATATGATTTAGAGCCATTTGCACAGCTAATTCACTTTCCTCCCACCAGTATGTCTGAGCAGGGGAAATAAAAAGTAAGTAATGTGGGAAAAGCATAAAAGAGTAACATAAGAAATATTCTTTGATGTGACATTATGTGGAAATAAGAATGTTTGCATTGGTGCCCATGTCACTTAGGTACCACTGGACTTTAATTTTTCAAAGTCACAGTTTCTTTAACCCTTCAATGGAAAAATAATGCCAGCTTCACAGATTGTAGTGAACCACAAAAGAGCTGTGCATAGAAGAGAGCAAGAACTTAGAAATGGTAGGTAAAGATAGCAGTACTTGGAATGATGATGTTGAAAGGAATGTTGGTAATCCTGACACGGCCATTGTTTATTTCTGTCATGGCAGTAATAGTAGCAGTGGAGGCTATAGGCACAGCAGTAGAAACAGCCATAGTGGGAATATGTTCAGCAGTAATTATATGCTGATTGTGTTGACATTCCTGAAAAGCAAGGAAGGACCTAATTCCATCATGTTCTCTATCAGGGGTCAGCAAACTGCAGCCCACTTCCCCATTTTGTATAGCCTGAAAGCTAAGAATATTTTTTGCATACTTCAATGGTTACGTTTTAAATGGTTATATAGGTACTTGCATAATACGTTCAATTTTGCTGCTTGACCAATATTAACTGAAATATTTACCATCTAACCCTTTAGAGAAAAGTTTGCTGATCCCCGCCCTATATCTTTGATTATTGTAAAACATTCAGGACGTCCTCTTATCTCTTGTCCAAATGCTTCTGAGATCTCCTAATCTGACCCAATTTAATAATCTCTTTCTAATGTTCATATTCTAAGAAAAATCCCATAAATTCTCCATGTCTTCTTTGTTTCTAATCTCCTGAAGACATAGATTTCTCTGTTTTCTCTCCCACATAGCTGGTAACTTTAAGCCTAAAGTGAGGAATACAGTCTTCCCTGTTTTTCATAACACTGTCATACTATTCTCCTTCTACCTAAAAATCCAAAGTTTGTTTGAAGTTCATGCTATCAAGTGAAGTATATCAATTAAGGCCCTTAATTATGATTTATTAACAATCAATTCAGTATCTTACTAACTTAAAATAACAAAAATATTATTTCTCATTTACCTCGCCTGTCCATGTCTGCTCAGTGGAAAACTCTACTCCATGTCACTGTCATTTTGAGACCAGGTGGATAGAACCTGCCTCTTGTCGTTCACTGTGACAGAGAAAAATAGATGTGGAGAATTGTATCTTGGCTCTTGAACATAGCTTTCCAAGAGGTGACATCTCATGCTCACATTAATTGGCCAAAGCTATTCAAATGAACATAACTTCTTGGGGGTATTTCCTACCAAAAGACTTGAAAATGGAGAATGGAAACTATTTCTAAACTTCATGAATCACCCTCATTCTTCACCACCTACCATGTCTCTTTATTTTGCAGTCCTCTGTGGATCTTATTCCTTTAAATGTTAGCACATGGCTCATATCTCTCTCCCACAATTTTTGTCCCAAGACTGAGTGATGTTTAATCCCCACATAGTTTATCTTTCCAGCATCTGTCAGTGAGTTGGTTGACATTATCATCATTTCACCTCAGCTACCTATTCCCATGGTCATAATCTAGACCTTGGAATTATTATAACTGCAACCCAACCATAACCTCAAGCAGCCATTCTCCTATTGATACCTCTAACTCTCACCCAACCACTGGGACCTCCAATTCATTAACCTTACCAAGTTTTCACTGTTGATTTCCACCTCCTTGTGACTTTATTTCTACCTTGATTTTTCTCATATTTCATAGTCCGTTATTATAATTACTCCTTAGCATGCTCTTTTGTTCCTCTCTCTCTCCTTTTTACATATTTAGCAAAATGCAACTGCAATTAGATATTGGTCTCTGCTTACTCTACATCTGGTCCCAAATTTCCAAGTGGCCTTAGAAAAACACACAACCTTGCTGAGTAGTATCATTTAAAATTCATGATTATACATTTCATGTGGATTCTTGGAATTTCCCAGAGATGTACGAATATTCCCTTGGTCAACACACTCTGCCACTCTCTCCTAGGTCCTTGCTACTCAGTGTGTGGTCTAAGGGCCAGTAGTATAGGCATTGCTTTGAGCTTGTTGTTACAAAAGAAGAATCACAAACTGCTCTCCTACTCAAAGTATAAGAATCTGCATTTTAACAAGACACTCAGGTGATTCTCATGTACATTAAAATCTTGGAATGTTTATTCTAAAAAAAAAAAATCTCATATTGGCTGAAGATGCTCAGTCTCCTTTGACAATTTCAGTTTACCTTCTTAACTTCTAATATTAGGATGTTTTAGGGCACAGACCTGTTCCTCATCTACACTTAACACCTCAGTTTAGATCATCCAGTCCCCTCCCTTTAAATACTTTCCAGAACTGCAGTGGCCAAGTATATAATTCCAGTCATGTCTTCTCCCATACACTTATATTTTTGTATCCAGTTCTAGTGTACTGTGTATCTCCACTGGCATGTGTAATAGGTACCTCAAATTCAACATACCCACATATCCAAAAGAAAATTATTAATTCTTGGTCCATCCCCCCCAACCACGAATCTGCTTCTCCCACAGACTTCTCTATCTCAGTAGAGGCAACTTCATTTTAATATTTGTCAAACCAAAATCTTGGCATAATCCTGATTTCTCTCTCTTTTGTGCCTTACTTCCTGTCCATCAGAAAGTCTAACTGGCTGCATTTTCAGCTATAACTCAAAATGTGACCAAGCCACACTTACCCATTGCTACTACCCCAGTTGAAATCATTATTATCCTTCACGTGACATATTAAAAGCCTACTAACTTGTCTTCCTTCTTTCACCTGGACCCCTTGACCACCTGGGTTCCCCAACCATGGAATCAACAAATCAAGTACTGATGTGTGATGCAGAACCCTTAGATATAAAGGACCAACTTTTATACTGAGGGATTCACAGGGCCACCTGTGGGATTTGAGCATCTGTGAGTTTTGGTATCAGCAAGGGTCCTAGAACCAATCCCCTATGACTACAGAGAGATGACTTACATATAAACATCTCAATTCTGTGTACAGACACACAGATATATTTACAGTAAAATGGAAGATAATAAAACACACCAAAATGCTGATCATCAAATTCTATAAATGATATACTTAGCATAATATTTTATCCTGGTTTTCTACCTCACATTTTATCATAAGAATTTTATATAAATAAACATTCATATAATGATTAAAATCATTAGAATCTACATTATTAGCACCATAATTTAGCCATTCTCTTACTGTTAGAGCTATTCAAGCTACGTATCTAAATTTTCACTATTTTAAAAATAGTAAAACTTTCTTGTACATAAATCTTTACTTATATTTCTAATTATTTTTAAATACAAATTCCAACAGCTTGAATTACTGGGTCAAGGATAATATTCAAAAGACTCTTGATGAATATAATCAAATTAACCTTCATAAAATATGTAGTAATTAACATTCTTGTAAGAAGAATTTGATAATTTAGATGCTATCACGCCCTTGATAGTCCAAAATTCTTCATTCATTAAAAAATTGTCAATAATATAGATTAAAATATTTCATTTTTCATGAGAATATTTGTGTTAATAATGGATGTGATCAGTTTTTCATGTATTTGGAGACCAATTCTTAACGCTCATGTCTGCTCAATACTCCTGACTCTCAGGAATTGGCCAGGGAGGCATGATTCCTGCCTCTGCAGTTAAAAATAATTACTTCAAGTTTACTCATTAGAATTAGCCTCTTGCCAAGCAACCTTTCATTATTCTTTTTCTAAAGTTGACCTGACCCAGTGCCACCTTGCAATTGATCCAGCCAACATCTAATTAATGGGGTTTGTATTGACGGTAAATAAGCCACGCTGTAATTTATAATGACTTTATTTCAGGAATTATTTACCTATGGGAAAGTGAGATTTTTTTTCTCTGTGAATTCAAACAGTGTCTCAATCAGAATCACTAAATAAACCCAAATAGATTTAGCACAAGAATGTTATATCTCAAGACTTCCCAAGACAACCGACCAAACCCACAATTTGTATATAGAAATAATAAAGTTACTTGTTTCAATGTGATTTTCATGTCACTGTTAAATCTTTCCATTCAAAATAGTTTACTGAACTTGCCTTATGCAGTATCTTAAATTTTACCATGATAGTTACCCTTTTGCTAATGAATTTCATTGATTTCAGATGTGAATCTCTATACCAGGAACCAGCATTCACACATGAGGCTCATTTAACTTACTGTCAGCCTTGGTCATTTTGAGCCATCTCTGATGAAAATTTACAGCTGAAAAAAATGTAGGTTGTAAAGAAGAATATTTCAGAATATAAAGCATTATTCAAGGAAAAGTAGGTTTTAGTGAGATTCCAAAGTTGGGGATGTTAAGACAGAAGTATACCCTGGGATTAATAATGCATTGGGAAATAAATTGGCAGTGCCTGCCTAAAGGACTAAATTAAAAATATTCTGGTACTAGATACAGCTCTTGTAGGAAATAATTAGTCAAGAAATGATAACTTCTAGCACCAGCAGAGGAGGAAGGAGTAATATTACAGATGCTGTATATTTGATTACACTAGGGTAGCACTTCTCAAACACGAACCTACATTAGTATGCTCTAGAGGGTTTATGACAGATTGCTCGGCCCCAGCACCAGAGCTTCTGACTAAAGCAGATCTGGACGGGGCTTGCTCTTGAGTATCTGCAAGTGCTGATGCTGCTGGTCAGGGGCCACACTTTAAGAACCATTGGTCTAGAGTAGTAGATGCCATCCCCCTACTGTTGAGGGCTGAAGGAATATGTAGTTGAGAAATCAATTACCTTGATCTCTCTGCTGAAGATTGAACACATTCAACCTGTTTTTGAACCTATAAAACAGAAATCTCTGCATAATATAATTCTGTTATAGCATAGGAAGTTCTTAGAATAAATTTATGGTTGCCAGATTTAGCAAAAGCAAAGAAAAAATCCAACAAAATATTTTTTATTATAAACATGTCCCATATTTATTTGAAATTCAAAGTTAACCAAGAATTCTGTATTTTACCTGGTGATGCTATATCTGACTAAACAGTGTGGAAAATCAGATTATAGAGAAATAGAGTACAACAAATCCATGTCCTAAACCAGAGATACAGAGGACTTAAACAAAGATTGTGGAAATACCATAGGACTAAATATGAGTACTCTGAATCTATCTCCTCAAAATGGATGGTGCTCTGTAATACTAAGATGAGGAAGGATAAAAGTCCAAAACAGAATAGAAGGAACCAAACCAATGAAGCGAGTAGAACTACATCTGTGTTACACTTCTTTCACTGTCTCACCACGTGAACTTGTTCTGTAATAGTCTTAAGCAATCCAAGCAGCAGAACAAGGAAATGGCTGGAAGCCATCTCCTACATGAGGCTGCATTAGCTTATACGCAATAAGGAAAACTGGGTACCTTTAAAAATTGAGTTTAACTCAGAGATTTGGTTAAAAGGAGTTAAGGATCTTGAAGAGTAAAAGGGGAAGGTACATTTATCCCAAAATGTATAACTAGAGGTGGTTTCTGCTGCTCCCCCATAGAACTAAAGAAGCAGAAGAGTGGTTACACCCCGAGCCCATGATCACCGTCCCACTGAAAATGCCGTTGTTACATCCAAGCTACTTTATCTGGAACCAAGACACACAAAATGACAGTGGCTATTGCTACTCTTTCTGCTGGTGATACCACTGCCATTTTGTAAAGCACTGACAGAAGCTAGAAAAAATACCTTTTTTCTCCTCCTTATAATTTCATGTAGATATTTCCCATTGGATAAACGTAATGGGAAGCCAGCTGAAAAAGGAATGCTGAGAAACATAACTGATAATAATTTATAGGCTTCCAGTCCTGGTTTCAAGGAAAGCGTATTAAAGGATGAACGTGAAGCTGCAAGACTCTAGACACCGTTTGGGACAGTCCATTCCTGATTACTGTTTTTCACAGTCATCATTCTCCCCATATTTAAACTTCCAAACAACCTTAAGAATGTCAAATTTTCACATCAAAAAAAGAGTTATCTTTCATAAATACTAAAATAGACATTCTTTCCTCTGAAAAGGGTACATATTAAATCAAATAAGTGACTAGGTAATATTAATTCCATTTCTAATTTTATTAAAAGTCCACCTAGACATACTAGTAGCTAAAGACTTGTGTACCTCCTCCTATATAATATAGTAGAAAAAATGGAAAGGAAAATATAAATACTACCTAACATATGTACATAACAAACAGTAGGAAAATGTGAGGAGTCAGCACAGTCCATTTCTGCAACTATCCATGAGAACATAGTTAATAGTTATAAATTCCTTTGTCTGTGATCTATCCAATGTTCCCCGTGGCCCAGCAAACATGTCAGCTAATCAGTGTTCTTCACCTAATTATTTTCCTGAATTTCTGATTACTTGTTTGTCTTACCATTACTGGATTTCCGTCATCTTCCACTACTGTTTACTTCTGTGCACAGAAGTACTAAGAGGCAACCCAGAGAATCCCCTGGATCTCTTAGTTTCTCCTGCCTCTATGGGCAGCAGCATCCTATTTTCACTTTAATAAAAATAAATGAACCCCAGCCTATACAGTAACCCCATATCTGCCTCTTGATTTGATGGCATGGGGAACTCAAAATAAGCAGGTAGCAGTCTCAAACTTAATTTTTTTGAAAACAGTGTTGTGATGCTTAAACATTTTTCCGCGTGGGATCTAAAACTCCTAAATCAGAAAAATTCAGGATTCTGGAAATGGGAAGCAAACGTTTATGAATGGGTTGTTACAGGTATTAGTGACAAGAATCACTTGCTTTCACTCTTTACTTCTAAACTGCTGTATCTTGCTGTGAGGGAAACAGCATGATCCATTCAACAAAGGTTCCAAGCATATATCACACTCTATAGGAAAACAGCCCACACTCAGAAGATGTTGTCTTTAAACTGATAGCAAGTGAATCATCAGACTCGCTCTATCATTCTATGAGGCCAGATGCTTTAGAATAATATGCTATATCCTATAACCATGAACTTTATACAGCAATCATGCTGTATAAATCATGTGGCCTACTTTTCCATGTAATTTTTTCTGTGTTGAAAATATTACTGAGCACAATATTATATAATGATACTAAAATGCTAAAATGCCGAAGTGCTGGTGCTACAATCAATTCTATTGCTATCACTGACTGGCAACACCTTCTTTTTTCCTTCTCCTACCTTCCCATCTCCATTAATTTGCCATTGGAAGAAACTAACAGAAATCTACCCAGGAAAAGAGTATGAAATGTAATAAGCAAATTTCTAACTCCACTGATAAAGTCTATAGTAGGACAAGTGTGAAGCTGAGAAACAGCAAACACCATCCAACACAAGGAAGGTCCTCAGAGAATATTAGGATGGCAAAGTCATAGTAATCATCACTCACTCCCTCTATTAATGTCAAAGCTACTATTAACTATTTCAACTAATTATTTCCTGGTCTAAAGCCCCAGCCCTTATCAAGAAGGAAATTTCTAATTTTTTGTTCGATGGGCAAAATAGAGTCTTGCAGGATACAAAAAGAAAAAACAAACAAACAAAAAAACAAAAACAAAATACTACCATCATTAATCTAACAATTACTGAGCCCTTAGTATGAGTCAGATATTTCTTTCTAATCATTTTATCTATATTATTTCATTGTCCTCTCAATCTTATGAGTAATCACTATTAGGGTCCTAATCTCAAAGATGCAGAAAGAGATATAAACAGGTTGGTTTGCTCATGGTTACCAAGTTATCAAATGCTGCAGCAGAGATACAAACCCAGTCTCTCTAGCTCTATAGTTCATGGTCTCAATCCTACGATTATTCTGCCTTTCTGGCCTAAGCTTACTTTCACACCCAAGGCCTCTTATACTCTAATTGACACATTTTTTAAAAAGTTAGCTGAGACCAAATTTAGGTAAACCATCTCATTGGGCTTTATTATCAACATACCTAAGTGAAATAATTACTTTGATATATATATATATATTAGACACAAGAAACTTATGACATCAACCTGATTTCCTGTTATGTGAACATGGGTCTAACAAACAGGTATCATTAAAGAAATAGCAAAACATCTGGCACATAACAACCAAAGAACAAATACAGATCATATGAATGGATTAAACATTTCTCTGTGCACAGGTGTACTGTACAGCCACCATATTTAAGACAATATAGTGCCCTCTTTTCTATATGGTGTTTAAGAAACTTATTCAGGCTAGGCATGGTGGCTCACACCTGTAATCCCAGCACTTTGGGAGGCTGAGGTGGGCAGATCACTTGAGGTCAGGAGTTCAAGACCAGCCTGGCCAACATGGTGAAACCCCATCTCTACTAAAAATACAAAAAATAGCTGGGCGTGGTGGAGCATGCCTATGACCCCAGCTACTCTGAAGGCAGAGGCAGGAGAATCACTTGAATCCGGGAGGCGGAGATAGCAGTGAGCTGAGACCTTACCACTGCGCTCCAGCCTGGGTGACAGAGCGAGACTCCATTCCCCGTCCCCCCTCCCATGCCCAAAATCTTCTTTAAATGCCATATTAGGCATCTGCAAATTACTTTAACTTCATCTTTCATTGTGTCTCAAATCTCAGTCTAACATATTCTATATTTTAGAAGACAGAAAGGCAAAACTTACCAATACTTCTCAGGAAACTAGACAAGGTTAAGGTTACAGGGCTACAAAGCCCAGAAGACATTATACAGACATTTTCTGAGATCAAACACCATAGAAGCAATATATCAGGGAGCCCTAAGTAAGGATTTGACTCCTGATGCCCTCTCTAAAGTCTTGAACATACTTTAATTATCTTGGAGTTATGAATAATATTGAAGCCAATTATAATAAGGTTATAGTTTTAAGGGCAGATCCATAAAAAGGAGCCTCTGGTTTTCACAGCAAACACCAAGAGAGCCTTTAGACATGAGAATTCCTGGTCATCCTGGCCCTGTATATAATCAGAAGTCATGATTCTCCTTGTCCTCAGCTAATAGAAATGGAAATTGTAATGTGGATATTATTATCCTCTCATGAAAACATTAACAATAAATGTCCTCATTGTCCTTTATCCTAGTAATGTGTCTGGACCAAAATAAAAGATAAAGGAGTCCCCTGATGAAATCAATAAAATAGAAACAATGACCCAAAGGATCGTTTCTCCAAGAGAAGTTTTTCCAACTTGTCATTCTTTTCCCTTTATGCGCTTCTCTCCATGCACTGCAAGGCTTCTTTACTCCTGCCATTAGGAAGAAGTTATTGAGTGTACTCCCTCTACTATGACTTTGGTCCATTTCTCTACTATGCTCCATCAAATTCCCTCATGAATGGTTCCACCTTTCTTCACCCCCAACCCTAACTTAGACAGCTGATTCCCATGGCATTCTCTTGGAAAGTGACTTTTAATGGGTCACCAAATCCCTATTCACTCTTCTCTTTCTGGTCCTTACAATATAAAAAGGTCAGACTGAAAGAGTGTTCAGTGATTCATCTGCAAAAAAAACTTTTACTTCTTGGCCAGTTACCCAGGTGCTGATCTTCTTCTGTTCTATTCCCTAATGTGCATACATATTTTGATTTTTTAATAAAATCTTAAGGCTCATACTTCATACCTAACTGCATCCCCACAGCAGGTATCTCCTTAGTGTGACAGGCAAGAGCATTACGCTAAGTAGATAATCACAACAATTAACTGAAAAGGTTATAATTTCATCCTGTTTGGTACTGTTGGCCTGTCAAAAATAATTAGGTTAAAATAGATCTCAAGACTCCCTCTGCAAATTTAGGGGAAAAAATAGAAGAAAGGAAGAAAAAGCTGACAGCTAAGAACTTTTTACTTGGTCAAATTAAATGTTCTCAAATTTCACTGCTGGCTGAAACACTAGAGAGATATTTAATAGAAGAGTCCTTTCAACTCAGTTGGAGGTATTTGGTTTCTGTTTCATTACTTCTCAATACAAATATTGAAAAAAATGTATAAGGCAAAATTTCAAGGCATAAGTTCTGACCAAAAAGATAATCTTTCAACATTTACAAGGAAATGAGAAAAATAATAAATAGTTTTCTTAAGAGTTCTGACTTCTACCTTCAATTTTCCTAGCACTCATGCTTAGGATTACAATTGATCTAGAGCTAGGTATTTGTGTTCTGGCATCTTGTCTCTGCTCACAGCCTAATCAGCTGAGAGATTTGGAGAAACTCATTTATGTCTTTAGCCACCACTTTTATTACTAATAAAATTAAAAGCTCAAACTAAGATGGTAAAGTATTACCCAGATTTAACATTGTTTAATTATATTAAAATTCTCCATACCAAAGACGAACAGACTTCAGTGACAAAAGATTGATCCCGTCACAGCACTATCACTGCCATGAAAAGAGAACTTTTGTGTTTGATGTCATTGCTTTTATTCCTTTATGTTCCTACTATACGTCTTGGAGGTGGGATATAGATTATTATCATCCAATGCTTGCCCTCAAAAGACTTTCAGTCTATCTGGTGAAGCTGAATCTAAACCCATGACACAATTAGAAAAACAGAATATAATGGACAAAAGATGTGGGCTCAAAGGCCAATATATTGGGCTAGTCTAGAAAACACAAAATCACTGTGGCTTGCATCATAATCTGCTTAGGAATTTCATACAATATTTTTTCAGACTCTAAACCAAACTATATGTATGTATTATATTCAAATAAAATTGGACTTTTCTAGATTATGGAAGATCGCAAAAATACAGGATGAATAGCATCGATGCAAATTGTATCAACAGTGTCTCTTTTCGTGGATAATTCTTATTATATTTATACTATCATAATTCATATTCTAATTTTTTCAGGAAAAAATTTTGAGGATGTGCTCTCTGCCTTTTAAATGTGCTTCTCTTCAAAAATTATCTTATAAAAATTATAAAATAAATTTCCAATTTTTAATTTCAATATGCTTGTATGTTTGACCTGCTTTTGTTAGCCTATTTCTCATGCTTGCAACCAAACTTTGTTTAACACTGTTACACTCCAGTGCACACTGAATTGTTCCACATAGTATATCATTTATTCATATGCCCTCTCCTGGAAACTGGGAACTTCATGGGCACAAAGATTTCTACCATATTTGTCTTCAAACCCCCACTCTTTTACAGTGTTTGTCATGTAGTAAATATCAATAGCAGAAATTATTGGTTTTCTACATAGTAACTATCTTTTCCCCTTTGCTCTTTCTAATGGATCCCAGATTTCATTCAAGCACCCACCATTTTCCACATAGCCATATGCTTCAGAAGAAGAAAGCTCTCGCCCTGGTCCCAGACAGTGAATCGCAGTCTAAAAGAAGTAATGGTCTCATTCTTTCTGCCAGTGATTGAGGTCAAGTGATATTTGGAAAGGAAAATTTGTTCACACAATACAAATTCCCATAGTATGGTATTTCTAAGGTTGTTCCATGCGATGATGCCACCATGGGCTCAGGCCCATTTTATCTTTCTTCTCTGCCACTTTTGACAGGTTGACTTTATATCCTGCCTGGATCTGCTTCTGTTTAAGATGCCAAGCTACTAGTTCCTCGATGTCACCTGCAAATAAGAAAATGCACAGTCGAAATTTTTGCTAATAAGTTGTTAGGAAAAAGTTTTTTTTGTGTGTTATTATTTACCATGCCAATAAAAATAGATACAGAAGGAAAAAACTTTCTCCTCTGCTACATTACCCACTTCTTTATATGTGACATCAGGAACATTGGCTGCCATGTGACAGCCCTAAGTAGACCCAGCTTGAGGACAAAACCAGCATGTTGGAAAGGGCAGGACAGAGAGATAGAAAAATCCCTGTTCAAGTAACCAGTCTTGGCTCCTGCCCTACCACACCACTTATCATAGAAACTAATTTTTTCTTTTTCTGTTTCATTGTCTAAAATTTTGTCTTACTGAATGTCGAAGTCCCACAAGAAATACAATAATCTCTAAATAATAAATGGATTATTTCAATCCTGAAAGAACTACTGGACCTTAGAAAGGAACCAAGACATTTTGTCTAAACCAGGGTTTCTCAAATTTGGCACTACTGACATTTATGACCCAGATAATTCTTTGCCACAGGTGGGTGGTAATGTGCATTGTACAATGTTTACCAACATCCCCGGGTTTTAACCCACTAGATGCCAGCGGCGCTCTACCACTCAAATATAACAATCAAAAATGTCTCCAGAAATTGCCAAATGTCCTCTGGAAGGCCAACTTGACCCCAGATGAAAAGCACTGGTCCAAAACTATCATTCTATAGATAAATAAACTTAGGCTCAAAGAATAAAATGACTTTCTCAACATCACACAGCTATAAAGTAGTAGAATGCAATGAAAATTCATGTGTATGAATTTTCAACACATGTTCATCATGAAACTACTCATCCGTAGGCCACTGTTGTTTGATTAATAAATCAAGCAACAATATGTAAATGAAATAATTGAGATATATTAGTACTAGGTTTGACTGTGAGTGAACAAAACTAAGAATAAAAGTGTCGCAAACAAGATACTTCTTTCTTGCATAAACCCAGGCTTTTTAGGAAAGGTCTATTACCTCAATCTGACTTCTTATATCTTTTTGTTTTACTAACTTGAAAATACAGCTTCTGCTTCAAAGTCTAAAATAGTCAATTTAGCTCTGGCCATCATACCCTCTTTTGAGTCAGGAGGAAGAAGGAAAAGAAGCAAGAAAAGTATTTGTGACATCCCACCTCTAAGAATGCATCACATTTACCACATCATTTCCACTTCCTCCATGAATCAGAATCTAGCTCCAGGGAATGACAGGGACAATAGTTTTTATTTGGAACAGCTATCTTTCCAGCTAACAGCAATGGTTCTATAATTCAGAATAAAGGGAGAGAAGATATTAGGAGACAGTGACTGTCTCAACTAGAAACAAAAAATGGGGAGGATTGTAAAACAGAGAACAGAGCAGAGGAAAGCAAAAAGGAAAAGAAAAAATAAAGAATATAAACGTTAACTCTCTGGGGCTTAGTAGGTCCTCAATAAAAATGAGTTATCTTTCCTCTTTCAATCCTCCTACTCTTCCTGTAGAAGTCATTATTTAAGCACTGACACTAGCCGTTCTGACCATAAGACAAGAGTTAACTATTTAAAACGTATAGCAAAACCTAAATGCAACGAAATACATTAAAGTTCAATGCAATGTTTTTGGTGTTTTTAGTCAAACAGAGAAGTATGAGTTTCATTCCCTTACCTTAATTCTGAAAAAATTTCCACTTGAAACTTGATGATGATGATGATGGTGATGATTTTTTAGTCTGAGGCTGTATCCTACTGTCTTCTGACATTAGTTCATCACGTCAGCTGAGCTTACAGACTTTACTTCTAAGATAGTTACCCAGCAAAGATGCAGAAACACAACATATTATTATTGTTTTTATCTCATGCTCATTTCACAGCAGATGGAGTAAGAAATATGTTGCCTGACAGATGGTTATTAAAGAAGTTCGCTGGTTAATCACAACCAATCAGTTTTTTGTTTACAAGGCTGAACATGCACTAGAAGTTTACGTTCCTGGAGTTGCCTTAACAGTTTACATTATCTTCAACTAAAACTTAAGGCTGAATTACTTCTGAATTTCAAATTTTAAAACAGGTAATCCCATTTAAATTCCTGAAAACAGTATGTCAAGAAAAAATGACTGATTCATTTTTCTATTCATTCAAAAAGCTTTCAGAGAGTGTCAGGCATTGTTCTAAATGCTCAAGGGTATTTTGTGTTGGTAGAATATTATATTCTATCAAATGAAAGGTAGAGGTAAGACTTTCAGATCTACTTCATCAACTTTAGAATGTGCTGCTTGACATGCCAGTCTGAGGTTTGCATATTTCCTCAGCACTCCCAGAGCAATCTTCCATACTGTTGTACATCTTCCCCTAGAGAATAGAACTGCTGGTTGCCTTGCCTATGCTCCTCTTAGTTTGCAAGCTGTTTGAATAGGAAGGATAATCTTAGTCACCTCTCAATACTCTGTACCTAACAAAAACCAACAAAACAACAAAAGTTGATTTATGAGTAAAGAAAAATTATAAACAATTTGTATTTTATTTGATTCAACAAAAATGTAAGCAATTATATATATTAGAAGTTATTCAAAATATAGAAATGATAATGTAGCTTAGAAAAGCCATAGCAAGATTCAAGGAAAAAAAAAAAAAAAAAACAATGAGAATATTTTTACAAAAAGCCATTAACTCTGTCTCACCAGAAACTATTCTTACTACTCTAATTAGCTATAACTAGTGTGGTAATGTTAAATGTCAAAGGCGGAGGAAACTCTAAAATAATTAATTTCATCCCCATCTGGTGAAATTATATTACATTCTCAACTTTTAAAAGTTGATTCTTGAAAAGTTGCCATTTCTAAAGAAATACCTATGTAAGAGGTATTTGATTGAGTGGCTAATGCTCTCTCTTTACTCTTTGGATAGCTGCCCTGGGATGGATGAATTCACAGTAGCTGTCAGGCTGGCAGTTCTACAGCTGCACATGTCACTCTGAGCGAGATTTGATCAGCTGAGACTTTGCTGGGACTGGGTAAGATGTAAATTCAAAAAGATCAAGTGGTAGGTTACTTTGTTTTATAACAAAAACCATATTGAAACCAGGTAAAATATTAATGCAAATTTAGCACATTTTTTTAGTCGTTAAGTTTGAATCCGGGAACTGCCTTAAAATGATTTTAAAACTTAGTACTTTTAGGCCTATACACCAACAAAAGTCAAGCTGAGAGCCATGTCAGGAATAAATCCTCCTTCACAATTGCCATAAGAGGAATATAATACCTAGGAATACAGCTAATTAAGGAGATGAAGGGTCTCTACAAGGAGAACTAAAAAACATTGCTCATGGATAGAAAGAATCAATATTATTAAAATTGCCATACTTCTCAAAGCAATTTATAGCTTCAATGCTATTTCTATCGAACTACCATTGAGATTATTTGCAGAACTAGAAAAACATTTTAAAATTCGTATGGAACCAAAAAAAGACCAAATAGCCAAGGTAATCTTAAACAAAAAGAAAAACGCTGGAGGCATCACACTACCTGACTTCAAACTATACTACAGGTCTGCAGTACCAAAACAACATGGTGCTGGTACAAAAACAGATACATACACCAATGGAACTAAATAGAGAACCAAGAAATAAGACCACACACCTACAACCACATGATCTTCAGCGAACCTGACAAAAACAAGGAATGGGGAAAGGATTCTCTGTTCAATAAATGGTATTGGGATAACTGGCTAGCCATATGAAGAAGATTGAAACTGGACCCTTTCCTTACACTACATACAAAAACTAACTGAAGATTGATTAAAGACTTGAACGTAAAACACAAAACTATAAAAACCCTGGAAGATAATCTAGGCAACACTGTTCAGGACATAGGCGTGGGCAAAGATTTCATAATGAAGATGCCAAAAGCAGGTGCAACAAGAGCAAACATTGACAGATGGAATCTAATTAAATTAAAGCCTCTGCACAGAAAAAGAAACTATCAACAGAGTAAACAGACAGCCTACAGAATGAAAGAAAATTTTTGCAAACTATGTATTTGACAAAGGTCTAACATCTAATATCTATAAAAACTTTATAAGTTTACAAGAAAAAAACAATTAAACCCATTGAAAAATGGGCAAAAGACATGAAAAGACACTTTTCAAAAGAAGACATACATGCGACCAACAATCATATGAAAAAAAATACTCAGCATCATTGATCATTTGATAAAAGCAAATCAAAACCACAATGAGAAACCATATTATACCAGTCCAAATGGCTATGATTAAAATATCTAAAAATAACGAATGCTGGTGAGGTTTTGGAGATAAAAAGTACACTTATACACTGTTGGTGGGAGTGTAAATTTGTTAATTCACTATGGAAGACAGTGTGGGAATTACTTGAAGACCTAAATAGGGAAATACCATTCAAACCAGCAATCTATTACTGGGTGTATACCCAAAAGAACATAAATCATTCTATTAAAAAGATGCATGCATATATTCATTGCAGCATTATTCACAATATCAAAGACATTGAATCAATCTAAATGCCCATGAATGATAGACTGGATAAGGAAAATGTGGTACATAGACACTATGGAACACTGTAGCTATAAAAAAGAATGAGATCATATTCTTTTCAGGGACATGGTTGGAGATGGAGGCCATTAGTCTTCTCAAACTGATGCAGAAACAGAAAACAGAATATACATGTTCTCACTTATAAGTGGAAGTTGAGTGATGAGAACACATAGACATGTAGAGGGGAGCAACACACACTAGGGTTCATTGGAAGGTGGAGGATGGGAGGAGAGAGAGGATCAGGAAGAATAACTAATGTGTACTAGGCTTAATAAGTGATGGGTGGTGACGGAATCTGTACAACAAACCCCCTCATAACACAAGTTCGCCCATGTAACACACCTGCACATATACCCCTGAACTCTCAAAAAAAAAAAAAAAGCAGTACTTCTATCCTTTTTCTCTTGAACACTATATTGTGATTTATTCTATTTCTCACGAAATATTATTTAAAATAACCAAACTGAGGAAACTGTGTTGTACAATGAGATTACACTAATGGATTTTAGAGTGCTTCACAGGCAAGCAATAGACCATTAGAACAAGCCAATACAAACGTGTGCCTCCTTTCCTTCTCTCTGTAATATTCTCTGCTACTTTACTTATAATTGACTAGTAAAATATACTTTGTACTTTCACCTGTTTAACCTTAAGTAAACCTTTGAAAACAATTATTTTGTCACTATTCTGTAAAATATTGTCTACCCAAAAAACAAACACACACTTTTATTCATTGATTTACTCTTTCCATTTTCTTTTCTACCTGTCATTCTTCTATTCAATGGCATTTGTGACACCTACTCTATGCACATCCCTATCCTTGGTCATGGGAAAAGCAAAGCACACATATATATTCTTTTTGGGTCAATTTTATCAGTATGTCAACTAAAATATTTCCTGTTGTCCCAAAATTGGTGATTAGAAACTAATAGTAAAGACAAAGAGACATAAGTACTCACTATTCTAAAAAGAAACCCAAACAACCAGTGGGGGATGCCCTTTTTAGAACATTTTGAAAGGCCATTAAATAAGCTCTGCTGTGCCATCTCAGTTACTGCCTGTATCATATCTCATTTTTTTCTTAAAAACTAGGAGACCCAGACAGATGAAAGAATCAGTGTAGTTATGAGTTATTGGCTATGTGAATCAGCTGGATCTTCACCCTGTCCTTTCCAAGGGAGTAATGAAAGGGAACTTCCTTACCACCAAAGGACATGAGAAAAGTTTCAAGAAATTTCATTTGTGGAGATCGGCGCTACCTTCAAAAAGGGTAACCAACATCTCATTTCCTGACTCGATGTTTGTTTATGCAGTGGACTTGCTGACTTGCTTTCTCTGCCTCTGGAAGCAGCAGAAGAGGAAAAATAGAAAGAAGCTTGCAGGGCAGAGATAAGATAGGACCCTCCGGTCTAGCAAATATGTATGAGTTTCCAACATGACAAGAAGACACTGTGTGGGATAGTATAGTGAGTTGCGTGGCAAGTATCATTCCTAAGAGGGAGGGTATGAGGCCCTCATGATCAAGAGGCTGTGAAGTATTCTTTAGGAGTAGAGCAAGTTTAGAAATGTGAAGTCAGACTCTAACATGCCAGAGAACAGTGGAGGGAAGAGGGCTCCTCACAGGGTTCTCTGAAGAACAGGGTTCCCTGAAGGTTGGTGCAAAAGGAATTGCAGTTTTGGACCAGGTAGTTTAATCACTATAATTAGGCTCAAACGCATCTTTATTAATCAAAATAGGAACCATTATAATTCACATTTTTACCAACGAGAAATAAGTTTGTTTATTCCTGTAGCATACAAATCTGTGCTCTGGGATTTGACAAACTCTCAGAAAGCATTCTCTGCATCCTGCTGGTTGTGGAAGTCTTTTCCCTGAAAAAGGTTGTCAAGATGCTTGAAAAAGTGGTAGTCCTTTGCCGAGAGGTCCGCTTCTTGGTTCAAACACTGAGCTGATTGTCATATAAAATCCACGTTTTGTCTCATGTCACAATCCGATAGAGAAATGGTTCTTTGTAGTTGCGTAGAATAAGAGAAGACGACACTTAAAAACGATGATTGCTCAGTCATGCTCAGCTTATGACTCATGAGACACCCATCTATCAAGCTTTTTCACCTGTTCGATTTGCCTCAAATGCCAAATGACCATAGAATGGTCATTGCTGAGTTCTTCGACAACTTCTGGTGTAGTCAGTCTTAAGAGGATCGGCTTCCATGACTGCCCTCAAGTGGCCATCATCAAATTTCGATGGCCGTCCACTAGGCTCCTAATCTTCAAGGCTCTATAGAGTCTCCTAAGCAAAGCTTCTTGAACCACCGCTGCACTCTCGGCCAAATGCATTGATGAGGTTACGAGTTGTCTTCGCTGCTTTATGACCCATTTTGAACTTGAATAAAAGAAAATCACTCAAATTTCCTTTTTGTCTAACATCATTTCTGTCATCTAAAATAAACAGCAAGTAATAAGTCATTAGTAAAAAAAAAAAAAAGTTAGAATTGTCCATTAAAATAACATATAAGATAACCACATTTATTTAAGAATGTATTCCAGTATCAAACAGCAAATTCCAACAATGCAGAAGCTGCAATTACTTTTGTACCAGTATAATGTATGCCCTACAGGAGAGCTAGAATTAGGAAAGAGAATTAGGAAAGAGCTAGAATTAGGAGAGAGAATTAAAGAAAGAGCATTTCTGACAAGTTAGGTTTAGCCAGAAACAGTACCCTCTAAAAGACCAAACAGATGGCCAGTTACCTAACAAGCACTGCTGTTTCTTCTATTCCTTCTTCCAGACTGCTAATTCCAGAGGAGAGAAGCAGAGGTAAAAATGAAGAAATAATGAAAGCAGGAAAGGACTCTTTATATTCCAAGGGGTAAAGTGGAAAAACTAGTGTATAAGCAAATCAAACCTCATTCCCACTGAGTCCTTTCAGTCCACAAGGCATTCTGCAGTGAATTCTGCAGGAAGAAAAGGAGATTGCAATTTTAGATATCTGGACTGGACTTTAATTTTGTAATACTAAGCCATTAAGAGAAAAATTTATGTATCGTTTCCTTTAAATCAATAGTCCATTCATATGTTGGAAAAATCCAAACAATGATAAGGTATCATCCTATCTCACTTCTTTGATTTCCCTGTAGGCAACAACTTTTGTTAAATTCTTGTGGCGTTATTTCTTACATAAAAGTAAAAGATTATTGTGTCTTTTATAAGAGAGTTCTTTGTCTATTCTTTCTTACACAAAATTTATATTTAATATTACATCCACTGCTCTTAATCTTGCTTTTTTCCTTAGCATTTTTAATGCAGATCTTTCTGTATCTATCTTTAAAATAAATTCTCATTCATTTTAACTTTTGCATAATGCTACATGGGGCAGATTATGAGATTTATTACCCACACATAAACTTTTTAAGACCTGTAAATTATTTAAAAGTATCAGATCTACCTAATATTATTTCATATTTAACAAAGCATGATTATAGATCATAATTTGAAAAAATCAAGTTTATATCCTACCAAATTCTGGTTGTTTAACAAAAAGTTTTCCCACTAAATAGTGTATGTTCATCCTCAAACTTTGTGCTTAGCTTCATATATACAAAAGGTAAGTTACCTATCTCACAGGCGTCTCCAGCTAAGAAAATTTAAAACTGAACTAATTATCTTTTCCCAATAACGTGTACATATTTAGTGTACAATTCCCCTTCAAAATAGAACAGGGTCACTGGTGATGCCTACTGAAGCAGAATATCATAGTTCTCCCCATAAAGCTAAAGAACAGTGCAGATGGTATAGCTAACTCTAAGGCAAGTCAGAGGGCCCCAGTACTCGTGTTTTGTATCTCTCTTAAAATGCTGTTCTGTGAAGGGGTGAGTCGTCTCTGACATGGAACCCAGAAGTCTAAGTCTTCAGTCTACCTAGCCCCACCTGTACCCCAATTCCCCTGGGCAAGTTCCTAAAAGACAACTACACAAAGGAAGGTCCAACCAAGTTAAAACTTTTAAATACTTTGAGGTATTTCCTACAAAACCGGTGTTGGCCAACTGGTAAGGTAGGCTGAACAATGTAGAGAAATGCTTTTGCCTGGGTCTTGGGAAGATTTCAGTAATCCACAGTTATAGCAGCCCACGATCCTCTCACTCCAATTCCCTAGGACCTGTTCCTGCCTTGGACTCTGAGGATGAAAAATGCCCATTCGGGGAAGACCATGCTGAGATAATGCAAGCCAGTCAAAGAAATCAATATCTGTTTTAATGCTTAGAATAGGGCAGAGCAATTTTCCAGCAGAAGTAGCACTGACCCCTCTCATAACTTGCAAGGAGGATAGAAAAATTTCTGAGGAACCATTCTTATTTTACTCTTAACTATATTCACATGTCAAAGTACCAAGGCTTTATGTCATGTGTGGGTTTTCTACATCTGCCAGAAACTCTTTTGTGTTGTCAATATTAAAATAGATGTTGGAGAAAAGATCGGAAGTGTTAATGTAGAGAGAGTTTGTGTAATAAAAATGACCTCAAAGACAAAAAATGGGTTTTAATTTAGTGAAACAAGTCACGGCTGAAGTACAACTTTGGAATATCCTAAAACTGAGAATGGCACACCATCACCTCTGTGCTCTTGCCAAAAATTCATAACCTTATTCTAATCATGGAAAAACATTAGACAAACCCAAATTGAGAGACATTCTGCAAAATTACTGAACAACACTTTTTAAAAATGTCAAGGTCATGAAAGACCAGAAAGGTCTGAAGAACTCAGATTAGCAGAGACCAAGAAGATAACAATTAAATGCAATGAAATGCAATGTAGAATCCTGGATTGGATCCTAGAACTGAAAACATTAGCGAGAAAAGGGGGAAAATTTCAATATAAAATGTGATTTGGGTAATAAAATGGTACAAATGTTAATTTTCTGATTTTGATTTTTTCATTACTGTTATATAAAGCATTGACATTAGGAGAATTTGGTTAAGTGGTGTACAATGATTCTTACTTTGCATCTCTTCTATAAATCTAAAACTATCAAAATAAAAACATTTAAGATTAATACAATAATTTATATTTTATATATATTATATGTGTACATACATGTTCTCTCTCTACATATACATAGTCTTTCTCACTCTTTCACATACATTTGCACACACATGACATACTGAAAACACTTCTGCTACAGATCGCATAAAAAAGGCAGAAAATAACAGTATCTTCACAAACAGGAAGCTAACAAAGCTAAAGTAAGTATGGTAAGCATGAATTATACTGATGTCATAACGTTTCTAAGAGAATTTACTAATATTGATCACCAAGGGTAGTAGCTCTCAAGCCTCACTCTGCATCAGAACTTGGATATCTTGTTAAAACACACATGGCTAGGCCCCAATTTCTAATTCAATAGGTCTGGGTTAGGGCCCAGAAATTTACATTTCTAACATGTTCTCTGATGATGTAGATGCTGTTGGTCCAGAGAAACCACATTGAGAACGGCGAGAACTGGTGAACTAGCAGATAAAGCTAATCCCATCTAGTCTTTCACAACCACTACTCCACCAACACAAATCTCATAAGGGTTATGATTTTACTTGAGCTATCAGTAGCCTTTGCCACATATGATTGCTTTGTCTTGAAATACTTGTTGGGGTTTTAGAAAACCACTCCCCAGAGTTTTATTTTTTTCTGATTTCACTGACCATGACTCTTCATTCTCTTTTGTTTGCTCCTCCTCATATTCTAAGCACTAACTGCTGAAATTAACCAAGGCTCAGTGTTTGAATCATTGTTCTACCTACACCCATTCTTCGTGTGTTCCAAGTCAATTCCAAGGCCAAATAGCAGCATACGCCAAAACTCATTTATACCTCCAAATCAGACTTTTCCCACCAAATCAGACTTTTCCTGCCAAATCAGACTTTTCCCATGAACTTCCCAACCCATATATACATCTGCTTCCCTCAATATTACCACTTAAATTTATAAAACTTAAATGTACTTTTTGTTCTTCTCTCCATAACCTGCTTATTTCACAATCCTCCCTATTTCAGGAAGCAACAGTTCTTTTCTTTTTAGTTTTTCAGGAAAAAATATGGTTCTAATTGTTCTTCTTTGATTGCATTCTGCTACTACCCAATCTCCCAGATACAGTTATTGCTCTTCTCCACCTAGCAGATGAAATGATCCTTTTATATAGTAGATAGGAGTATGTCACATCTTAGCCCAAATCCTACCAAAGCCAATAATCTTTCAACATTTAAAAATATCTCCTAGATCTGCCCCATGCCTCAGTAACACAAATTATCACTCTCCCTCCAGTTCCATTTTACCCTTCTTAAAGTTTCTCAAACTTTATTCAGCATGCTCCTACTTTTTCTATTTCACCTGAAACATTCTTCTCCCATTCCCTTTATCTTTCAGGACTGTTCAAATATTACTTTAATAGGCCTTCTATTCCTTCTTTATGTAAAATTGTCAAAGTACAAAACTCCTTGTTCCTCTTATCTGGTTTTGTTTTTCTCCACGTCTTTTCCTGAAAACTCACATACTCTGCAATTAATTGTACACTGTATATTTTTTCATTATAGACAAATGGACAACTAGAATTTAAGCACATATGCCATTCACCTTTTATTCCTATACCTTAAACATTGGTTCACAGCATATGGTAGTTGGCCAATAAATATTTGCTGAATTAATGACATTACTCAGAATGCAACTCAGATTTTCAAAAATGTCAAAGATAGGCTAAGAAATGTAGAATATAAAATGAGTAGGTCTAAGATTGATCTAACTGAAGTTCTAAAAAAAACAATAAGCAGAGTATAAGCAATGCAGTATTTAGGCAAAAAATGGTTGAAAATTTCACAGAATTTCTGTAGGGCATGAATCTTCAGAATTAAGGAGTATAATGAATGGCAGATGTGATAGAATGAAATCTACACTTTAAAAGATTGTAATGAAGCCAGAGAATACCAAAGACAAAGAAAATATCTCCAAGGCAGCCAGAGACAAAAAGCCAGAATAACTACAGAGGAAAACGAAGCTGCAGTAAATTTTTTGACATGAAAATGGAGGTCAAAAAACAGTGACTTATTAAAATGAAATCACTGAGAAGAAACAGTCGTAATCCTGGAGTTGTATACCAGTGTCTTTCAAAAACAATGCATAAATGAAAAAATTCTCTGACAAAAAATATATATATTACCATAAATTCTCACTAAAGGATAAGCTACAGAAGGAAGAAAAATTCGATGGAACAAGAAACATTGAGAAAACATAGGTACATATATTGTGACAAAAAGTATAAAATAATAACAATGATGTCTAAGAAGATAAAACAATGTAGAAATTGATTACTGGAAACATGGCACATAAGAATAAGCATAGTTGAAATAAACCAATGTTGTATTGTTCACAACGATGATTGTAAACAATCAATCATCTGAATGATTCTATCTCTGCTATCATATTAATAAAGTAATAGTTATTTTAAAAAACTCTACACAAGAGATCTCAGAGAGGAAACTAGTAGTTAGAGAAAATATTATAAAAGGAATAAATTAGGAACTGTTTATGGGAACAAGCTTTTAGGATTTTGACTAAAAGTAATTTTTACCTTTTAATTTTTTTGTTACAATCTGTAGTCTTCATGCTGTACGACAAATCTCTACACTTATGCATCCTATGTAACTGCAGTTTTGCGTCTTTTGGTCTATATCTTCCCATGTTCCTCAGTGCCCTCCATAACCACTCTTTTACTCTGTTTCCATGAATTTGATTTTTTTTTAGATTCCACATATAAGGGAGACCATGCAATATATATATTTTTCTGTATCTGGCATATTCTATGTAATCCATGTAGCCTTGCATTGCTGTCTGTACATATGAAGGAGCAAGCACCTTTTTCAGTCTTTACAGACTGGTTTGGGTATGTTAAAGACTTCTCTTGTTAAAATCCACCAAATGTGGTGGTATGCACCTGTAATCCCAGCTACTTAGGAAGCCGAGGCAGGAAAATCATTGAGGCGGGAGGTGGAGGTTGCAGTGAGCTGAGATCATGCCACTGCACTCCAGCCTGGGTGACAGAGTGAGATAACATGTCAAAAAAAAAATCTTATTAGATTCCCAGGCTGACGGGATTGCCTCCTGGATCACAGCTGAATGCAATTGAAAATGGACTATGTGGCTGCTGCAGTGGGGCCCATGGTTGATGAGCCAGGCTCTTCAGTGTGCATGAATTCTGTGTGCACCCTTAGTAAACCAGGCTGTCTCCAGGACCTTGGTCTATAGGCTAGGCTAGGATGCAGGTCGACTTCAGCATCCCTAGAGAGAAAGTCCATTATTAGGTGCATAGATGGGTATGGCATCTAGGCAACTGGGTGGCTTCCTGAGCAGGTAGCACTTCCCAGGTTCATATATAAGAGGGGCTGGAATTGAGTTGCAGGGCCTCTGCAGGGTCCACAGCAAGAACTGAATAGACAGTCTATTTCGTCTGAGGTAACTATAATCATCCCTACTGTCTTTTACCATTTTCATAGAATATCTTTTCTATCCCTTCACTTTCAGTACATATGTGTCCTAATATCTAAGGTAAGCCTCCTGTTGACAGCATGTAGCTGAATCTTATTATTTGTTCAACCATGTAATGTCTTTTGACTGGAGAGTTTAATTTATTTACATTTAAAGTAATTACTGATAGAAAATAACTTACTATTTCCATTTTGTTAGTTATTTTCTATCTTTAAATAGTTTTTCTGTTCATCCTTTTATCTCTTACTGTCTTCCTATGGGTTTTGCTGTGTTTATAGTAATATTTTAAAATTTCTTTCTCTTTTTCTTTTGTGCATCTTCAGTATGTATTATTTTTTGTGATTACCATGAAATTTCAAAAAAATATTCTATAGTCACACAGCATATTGTAAGCTAGTAACAATTTATTTTTAATCATGGAAAAATTACACTATTACTTCTCCCACATACCTTATATTCATGTCATAATGTGCATCTTTTTTACATTATGAGTCCATTATCACATTTTTATAGTTATTCTTTATCTTTTTCTCTGTTAACTTTTATTCTGAAATTAAGTGACTTACCATTTTAGTATTATAGTATTCTGAAACAAATATATATACACATTTATAATTATATAAACAAACACGTATATGTTTTTATATAGTCACTTTTACTAGTAAATTTTATACTTTCAAATGCTACTGTTTTGCTATTTAGCTTCCTTTTATTTCAAGTTGATGAACTCTCTTTAGCATTTCTTATTAAGCAGGTCCTGTGGTGATGTCCTTCCTCAGCTTTTGTCTGTGGGAAAGTTTTTATCTCTTCTTCATATATGAAGGACAGTTTTGCCAGGTATACTATTCTTAGTTGACCATTTTTTTTTCTTCTAGCCCTTTGGATATATTATACCACTTCCTTCTGTCTTTCAAGGTTTCTGCTGAGACACCTAATAGTTTCTTAGAGGTTCCTTCGTACATGAAGAGTTGTTTTTCTCTTGCTGCTTTCAAAATTATCTTTGTCTTTGACTTTTGAACATTTGACTGTAGCATATCTCAGTACAGACTTGGTTTCAAAACATATTTGGAATTTTGGGGGCTTCATGAACCTGTGTTCATTTTCTTCCTGAGATTTGGGAAGTTTTCAGGTATTAATTATTTAAACAAGCTTTCTGAATCTTCTCTCTCTCCTGCAGAAATTCCCATGATGTGTATATTGACTCAATTAGCTGTGTTCCATGAGTTCTATAAGCTTTCTGCAGTTTTTTTTTTTTAAACTGCTTTTACCTTTTACTTGCCTGGACTGGAAATTTCCAATTACCTGTCTTCAAGTTTATTGATTGCTTTTTCTACTTGATCAAGTCTGCCTTTGAAGCTCTTTATTGAATTTTTCCATTCAGTTATTGTATTCTTCTGCTCTAGAATTTGTTTGTTTTATGTATCTCCATTGATATTTCTCTGTTTTATGTATCTCTGTTGTTTCTGTATCTCTGTTGATATTCTTATCTTCATTATGCATTGTTTTCCTGATATCACTTAATTTTCTAGCTGTGTTCTTATGTAGCTTACTGACCTTTAAGATGATTATTTTTAGTTCTTTCTCAGGCAATGTATAGATCTACATTGTTTGTCTAGGTAGGTCAGTTAATGAAGACTTCTTTTTTCCCTTTTGGAGTAATATATTTCCCAATTCCTCACATTTCTAGTAGTTTTGTGTTGATGTTGGCACATTTGAAGAAGCAACCACCTCTTCCAGTCTTAATGGACTGTTTTCAGTAGAAGAAAGACTTTCACCAATCAGCCCAGCTAGAGATTCTGTGAATCTCTGAAATGTTTTCAGTGGATGTGCATGTTCCACTCCTCCTCTTCCTCCCAGGAAGATTGTGTGCATTCTCCCAATCTTAGAGAGAATGCAAGTCTTTGTAGACCTCTGATCCCCTTTCTCTATGGGAGTGAACTGTGTTAGACGTAGGATGCAATCTCTACATCTATCTTTCTAAAGGAAAAGATTCTAAGTTGTTTGCTTTCTTCCTATCTTGTGAAGCTGTGACAGCTGATGAGAACTGCCTGTCCTTTTTTCCTTGGGTAGTACACTGAAATGCCAGAAAATTTGGTGAAATCACCACTTCTCCTATCTCCTTAAAGAGATTTTCATGACGGCATAACTTCAGTCTCAATCCCAAAGAATCATGCTGGCTGCTGAGGGCTGCCTGCCCCCTTTCCCTAGGAGAGTGCACTGGGATATTGGGAAGCTGGGTACAATTCCACTTCTCTCCCTTTCTCCTGAAGAAGTCTCAGGATTGTGCACCTTCTCTCAGTCTCACAACACCTGCAAGCTGCTTGACCATGTGTTTTAAGTATAACCCCAGCTAGAACAACAGAAATTCCCAGAAAAGACACATAATCTTTCCATTCTTTGTGGAAATCACATTAATGACTTATCTGGGCATATACCATTTCAGTAATTGCAAGAACCTAATAGAATTTTGCAGCATTTCCAAGTGATTGGCATGTAGAAAATAACAGATTTCAGGCTCAGCAATCTTTTCGTGTAATTCTTATGAAAGCTATGGAGAAAAGAGAATGAAAAGCATGTAATACAAAGCTTTCCTTCTCTTTCGTTTCTTCCTCTTTTCAGTTACCTCGCTTACTAGCTAAATCTTTTTAGGAAGAGTAACTTAGCAACTTATAGCTGCAGAGGTTCAAAACCAACTGCACTCTTAGTAAAGTAAATGTGAGTCCAAGTGCCACACTCCACACATCTGGGCCTGAGAGCAGGATAGGTGTTCATAAATCTCATGCTGGTCTAAGAAAGCAAGACTCTGGAGCATGATGGATGTGTATCAAGTCTCTCATAAACCTATTTCTGGAGATAGGTGTCTATTTATAAGAGAAAGAGGCCCACAGTCATGTGATCCAGCACTCATTCATGTATTGAAAAAGATAATTTAGTGCAATCTGTACGCAAGTCACTTTGTATAACTTGGATGATTTAGAACATTAACTTATTAAGACCTGCTCCCTAGATCAATACTATGTGTAGAAAAAGGCAGTAATAATTAATATATTATGATTTAAAGAATGCTACTAGTGGTGTGGCTCTATTTATTCCTCTCTTTTTAAATCTCATGGTCTTGTGTTAGAAATACTTCATTTGATTAGACAACCAAAAAAAAAGAGTTTTATTTCATTATTCAATAATAATTATTATTATATGTATACAGTCTGTTTTCACGGTTTCCTTATCCAAACCAATCTGTAGTTGGTTCAACAAACTACAGATTGAAAAGATTATTTAAAAATAAAAATAATTTCAAATTGCAAAAATGCAAATTAAAAGCAATACAGCATAATAAGATTCTAGATACCATTTACATTGTATTAGGTATTATCAGTAATCTGAGGATGATTTAAAGTATATGAGAGAATGTAGACAGGTTATATGCAAATATTATGCCATTTTATGTAAATAACTTGAACATCCACAGATTTTTGTTTCCTGGAACCAAGCCCTCATGGATACTGAGGAATGACTGTAAAAACAACCTTATGGCATCTACCATATCTTAGCTCTGTGACTCCATGTTTGGGTCCTATATATGACTATATAGCTTTTTAACTTTTTTTCATTTTTGCAAAAATTTGCAGTGCAACCAAAGAGCCCTAACAGGTATAAATGAGGATCAGTTTATCAGATCACCTAATTATTTTCTAAGACCCTGCACATCCCAGAAGTATCAGATACAAGGCAGCTCATTTTACAGCATGGCCACCATAAGAAAATTAGTTTGGTTAGGGGAAGGTTTAGGATGAGTGGCCACCATAAGGAAAAAATAGCCAAGAGCAGGAATTGACTACATTTTAGGATTCGCTCATTCAGCCAATATTTATTTACCACTACTCTATGCCAGGCCTATGATAAAGGTGCTAGGGATACATCAATAAAGACAACAGACATGGCCATTGATCTCATCTTTGTGAGAGAGAACTAATGAAGATCAAGTAAACACATAAATAATAAAATCAATATTGTAATTACTGCTGAAAGAAACAAAGCAGATGCAACAGTACAAAGATACATTAATAGTTATCTAGCTAGAGAGTGACATTGAACAAGAGTATTTTTTACCATTTCATAAAAAGTGAGACAATACAATAACAAGTCATAGCATTGAGGAAAGAGAGGTAAGGAAAATAAGAAATAAAGGAAGCAAAGTTATCTAACCACCCTTGATGCCACTTAAAAGTGACTTTGGACCTCAAGAATATAGCCCCTAGATCAAAGAAATCTTATGGACACAGTGGTTGGGGATCTAAAAGAATGCATCTCTGAGAATTATCCCAGCAGCCTAGTAAGGGCTGGCAATAAAATCGTGAAGAATTGCATGATGGGGAAGGCCAACAGTAACCTCATAAACTGTAGACAGTGAGATGAATTAAATCTCTAAGTATACCTCAATACTCTGTTGCCTCAAGTGCTGAAAGATTAACAAAGTCAGGTTATATTATCCATTACTGCCAAATAATTATCTATTCCAGAATATGTTTACTTGATATTTCTACAGCATAAGATGATTCTGGATTATTAAATATTTAGAGTGAGAAGAGATCGTGTGTTGCAATTTTAAAGATTACTAGGTTAAGAAAGTAGCGTTTTCATATAATTGGGATCTGTTACAAACTGTAAGAATATCATCCTTGCACCCTGCTTCCCATACTGCCACTCCCTGTCAAGGAGAAGACTGTAGGAGAATAAAATTAGGCTCACTGTCCTAAAGGATCAAGTCACCCAATGATGTAGCAAGAAACTACCTTAGCAGTAATCAAGTCACATAATAATCATGCAGCCAAAAATTATGACACCAAATTTGGATATTAGGTTTGAGTGACACAGGCTTATTTCTATGCTACCCCCAAACAGGAAAAAAAAAATGCAGAAAATTCTGACTCTGAGAACTTCTGACCAAGCAATTCTTAACTCTACATGAGGCTGAGATTCCTGTGCTTTATCAGCAACTCTGTTAAAATCAGGGAGATATCAGAAGACTACCAGGCATTAACAGATTGCATATGTATTCTCTTGCATTGCCTAATTGTTCATTGAATAACCAAACACTTGAAAATAATTTTAGGGTCTGGGCATGGGTTGCTCATGCATGTAATCCCAGCACTTTGGGAAGCCAAGGCAGGTGGATCATGAGGTCAAGAGATCGAGATCATCCTGGCCAACATCGTGAAACCCCGTCTCTACTAAAAATACAAAGATTAGCTGGGCCTAGTGGCACATGTCTGTAGCTGAGATCACACCACTGCACTCTAGCCTAGTGACACAGTGAGAATATATGTCCCCCCCAAAAAAATAATTTTAGTCAAGACACTGTCATCATTCTCTCAAGACACTGAAATACGGCAAGTGTAGTCCAGTCCAGTTCAGTATAGTAAATACAAAATTTCATTTTAGAAGACTGCTCCCTTAATCAGAGTATATAGTGCTTAGGTTCTTTCCAAGAAGCCACAGAGCATAAACCTTCCCCAGGATGTCTTTAAATGTTTTGTCTCCAAAGAAGCACCATTATGGATAATCCAAATCACCAAAAGATAGACAACTTTATCATTGAGAGAAACAGTGAGGTCCACAGGGGATGGAAAAAAATGTTCAAGATATTTAATGTATGATATTATGTATATTAAAGGAGGGAATGGACTATAACCCAAAACCTCAGGCAGATATTTCCACGACTTTGTTGCATAGGATGTCAATTCCTGAGGCTTGAATAATCTCATCTTGGTAGAATTCCATACTAGAAAGAACATAAGCGCTATGATCTGGTAGATCTCAGTTTAACTCTTAGTAATATGACTCATTTTCCCTTTCATTCCACAGATATTTACTGGAGTCAGCATAGATGTACTAGTGACACAGTTAAACAAGACAGACAAAGCCTCTGCCTTAACAGACCTCCGTCCAGTGAAAAGAGGTGATGGCTGTTTTTAAATAAGACAGAAGTATGTAAGTACAAACAGTTGTAAAACACAATGAGGAAAATACATGGTGACCTATGAGTATCTGATTTAGCCTGCTTCCTTTAAGGAGTCTTCATCTGAGATTGGAAGAATGAGGAGTTAAATAAGCAATTCTGGGAATGTGAGAGAGTTTTAGACAGAACCATCTTTACAAAACAACCTATATATTTTTCATCTGATTGGCAAATATCACAAAGTTTAGCAAGCATGTGGAGACAAAATTCTTTTTTACCCTGCTGATGTGTGTAAATCAGGAAATGCTCATAAAGACAATTTGGAAAAAAAAAATAATTATAAATCCAAATAGTTTTTGATCTATTAATTTAGCATCTATGACTGCAGCCTATTAATGTATTCATGTAATATGACAAATGTAGTCATAACAAAATTTTGGGTTGGTAATTCAAAAAGATTAGAAATCACTTAATCATAAGTGTTATATGAACCAATATGTCATTTTCTCTTGTATAGACATTGTTAGGGTCCTGCCAAAACCTCTTCACTGGGCGAGTAAGCATAATCCCGAGCTATGGTGAACGTCATCTGCTAACTAGGGTTGTAGCCTTCCCTTGAGAATTACCCTCAAATGAGCACTTCCACCTCAATGAGAGATGTCTGAAATATTACACAATCTCCAAGCGGGTAAAGGATGGTCTGCAGGCAATAGCTGACTGATTTCAGCTTATAAAAGCCAGACCCCTTGCCCAAAGGCATCTGCGGTGTGATTATTCTTCAGAGCATTGTGTGGGAACTAGCTGGATGAAGCTTAACTGCAGCCAACCGACACCACCCCTGTCTTCTATTCCTGCTCTATGCACCTTCCCTCACTCTCTTACTGGGGTTTTCCCCCTGAGAGCATGCACTTGAACACAAATCCCCATCTTGAGATCTGCTTCTAACGAATCGGACCTAAGAGGTTTTTATTTTTTATTTATTTTTTTGAGATCTCTCAGTTCATAAAATATACAGAATCAATTTTGTCAGAAGAACAAACGTAATTGAGAAATAGGGAAAGATAGTGTGAGCTGTAGACAATTAGGCTAGAAAGATCCATCTGCTTTTTCAAAAGAGTTTCAAAAACGCTCAGTTTGAAAGCTGAACAATCAGTCCCAATCCTTAAATGTCCACATAAAAAAAAATCCCTACTATCTCAAAACTATCACCAAATTTTCTGAAGCAGTTTCTGGCAACTTGATCCCCGCTCTTAGGAAAGTAGATCTTAAAATCTCTCACAGCAGAAAGCTATGGCCACACACAGCCTCCATAAGACAGCATACAAGTGGAACAGGTGGGAAAAACAATTCAAACCGAAACAAAACAAAAGCAAATAGAAAACCTGGTCCCAGGAATAATATCCATAGAGTATACTCAAAATCAAATGGCCAGAGATACAATGTATACTTGTTTCTATCAATTCTGTTCTGATCACCATCCCATTGTTTATTCCTCTTCCATCTATCCTTGTAGGCCTGCAAGTTATATTTTTGGAATGGTTATTTCAAGCTTTGCATAAGCATTCATGATATATTTTTGCCCGCTGCAAACCTATGACAAATGATCATTTCAACAATGTCGAGCTGCTTTTTAGTTCGCATTAAACCAGTGGGGTTAAGCCATCAATGTATAGTTCATATTTTTTGGTAGAAATTTGAAAATTATAAGCCACACCTAAGGGTATTCAATGGTCTGCTCCCTTATCTGTGTTTGAAAACCCTATTTTGTGAAAGTCCAGAAATATCCTCTCATAGCCATTTAATGTTGTGGGTCCCTAAACCAGGGTGATTGATTTTGTTTGGTCTGGCAAACACAAATTATTCTATAATCATTTTAGCCTGCCAGCCATGCTTACATTGACTTGTTTGTGTTTCAGAGAAGAAAATGCAGTGATTGTCATGAAAAATGGAAAGGGTTAGAGGCAAATAAAAGATTTATCTGTGCTGAGGAAAAAGGCAGCTACTTTAATTTTCTACACCAAATGAGTTTCATTTGATATCAAAGAAAAGTGAATTTGAAAATAGAAGAGAGCACTTCAGTTTTCAAATAAGCCAGTCCTTTAGACATCCATTATGAGTTTTGAGTCTCTGGCTTGCTCTGTGCCAAAAAAGAAAAAGAAAACACTAAATGAGATGACAGTTTCTGCAGTTTTTGTCCTAAAAACGCTGCTCTTTATAATGATATCATAGAAATCCAGTAATGAGTTTCACACACACATACACTCTCTCTCTCTCTCTCTCTCTCTCTCTCTCTCTCATAAACTCCTTGAAAACTAACAAGTAAAATGGACATTAAATAAATATTTTAAAGAAGAAAAAAGGACAGAGGGTAAAGAAAAAGGAAATAAGAAAAGAGAAAGTAGAGAAAGTAATGTCTTTCATTTAAATAGCTGATACCTATGTCATTCTATATTATGTTTCCAACATAGTATAGTAGGAAACTAGAGCTTTCTTCTGCTAGTATTCTTTTCTAGGTCTCCATTTTCTTAACTGAAAATGAGCAGGTAGGACTACTTCTTCTCTTAGAACCCCCCTGGTGTTGACCTCCTATGATTCTAAAGTAATTTCTACAACAGCAGGTATTTGATAAATGCCCTGCAGTACCAGCTAGAAGAAGATTGATAAAACCACTAGGGTACAAAGTTCCCAGGGAACTGTGCGTAGTCTGACAAGTAATAGTCATTGGAATGTTCCAACAAAAAAAAGAAAGGTGTCAAGTCAGCAATTTGGAAATACCCTTTTGGGTAAAATAAGAAACAATTACATTCTGTCAGGCATTTCTGAGTAGTTCACCTTGACAGCCTTTGCCATTTCAGCTTTGTCTCTCAAGCATACACTGCCCACATTAGCCCTAATTGTTCTTCCCTTTGGACACTCTAAGTTCCTCTGACTTGGCTGGAAAAGTTTAATTGCAAAGTGTCTTCTACTTTCACAATATTTTTCATTGTTTGACTCGTCCTCTATTTATAAATTGATAACAATAATATAGACAAATGCACAATGTTTTTATTAATGACCACTTTACACAAAAACAAAAAAATTATAATACATGTCTACTTCTTTTGTTGCATAGTGTTGTTGAGGGTGTTTCAGGAACCAAATATGAGTACGTACCTGTGTTTCTAATGCTTATCTCTACAGGAAATTTATGTAAGTATTAGTTTCAGGATTATTATCATAATACCATGTAGGACAGTAAACACCATTTGATTTTCATTCAAGCCTATGTATACATTCAGATTAATTCAACATCTATTAAGTACTTTAAATTATTAGGGTACTCACCAAAATTCTGGAATTTTACGGAAGGGATGTAGAGGATAACAAAATGAATGCATAGTGTTCAAGTTTTAATGATATAATATTCTATACTTAACTTCCCAAAGATAAGTCATATCCAGCATATATTTTGGGCCTTTTGGCAACCTTCTGTGGTAAGCAGTGCATGGATTTTTCTCTTTTCATAGGCATAGAAAAAAAATCTAGGTAAATCATGACTTTTCCAAGTTTCTGAAAATCTGTGGAATAACCAATATTAAAACACTATGCTTCTTATTAAAAGCAAAAACTTCTTATACAGTAGATTAAATTTATTTGCTGCCAGGCTGGGGTTCAAGGAGACAAGCACAACACAATAGTATTAAGGATAATAAAATACTTCATATATATGTGTCAGATAAAACATCTGATTTAATGATTCACCAAATAGTCATTGGGAAAATAATTGTCAAGCGCTATGTTAGGCATTGGGAATAAGTAATTAATAAATTATAATCTCTATCCTACAGAATCTTGTGGGTTGTTTCTATTATGAAAGGCAGAATAAACCATAAATCATAAAATAAGACAAAAATTTTGTAGTAATATTTCAAAAATAAAGTTATTTCCAGCCTTAATGAAATCACTAGTACTGGATTTGCCTTCCGTCATATAAAACTAGAAAGCAGAGAAAATGCATGAATACGTGAAACAACTGTTTTTTAAAAAATCATACATCAGTGCTATAGAGCTGCAATCCCTGAGACCAGGGACACAAATGAGGTTAACTCCATGGCTCCAGCTATCTGACAAGGAAGCACCTTCTAGTGCAGGAATGTGGAACCTATGCAGGTAGCGGAAGTCACACTGAATTGAAAAAACAGAACGTTGGAATTCAGAGAGGTGAATACAGCTAATAACTGTGAAGCAGAATACTGGAAAATAGAATGCATATGTAGAGTGAAATTTTATCTTAAATCTTTGCCTAAACATCAAGCTGTACATACCTAAATAAAACTCCACAAGTCTGAAGACAGATTAACTGTAAGAGGGTTACAAACTACACAATTCCCAGAGATCACATATTGATAGAAGGAATGTGAGTTCTTACCTGCCAGATTAAAGAGGTCACAACTTATTAGTAAGATTAAACAAGCCCTAGAGTAAAGTCTGCTCCGGATCTTACCTAACAGTTTTAAAACAACGTATGAAAGGATCTAACTGATATACAAGTAACTGTTTGCCAACACAAAATTTAACAATGTTTAAAGTTATACAACGAAAATGTAGACGTTCAACACTGTAGTACTCACAATATTCAGCACCCAATCAAAAAAATTTAGATACGCAATGAAAATTTGACCCATAATCAGAGGAAAAAGAAAGTCAATTAGGGGGAAAAAAGTCAATGGAAACAGACCTATAAAGAATAAAGATAATGGAATTACTGATTACTAGACAATGACTTTTTTTTTTTTGGCGGGGGGGGATAGAGTCTTACTCTTTCACCCAGGCTGGAGTGCAGTGGCACGATCTCGGCTCACTGCAGCTTCCGCCTCCCAGGTTCAAGCAATCCTCCCACCTCAGCCTCTTGAGTAGCTGGGACTACAAGTGTGCCGTCATGCCGGGCTAATTTTTGTATTTTTAGTAGAAACGGATTTTCATCAAGTTGGCCAGGCTGGTCTCAAACTCCCGACTTCAGGTGATCCACCAACCTCAGCCTCCCAAGGTCCTGGGATTACAGGTGTCTGCCACCATGACTGGCCTAGACAAAAACTTTAAAATGTGTTTTATAAATACACACAAAAATGTAAAGGAAAATAGAAACATAATAAATATTTTCTTCTGTGTGTTGTCTTTTATACTTGATAATATGCTTTGATGCATGAAAGTTTTTATTTTTCATGAGGTCCAATTTGCCTATTTTTTTTTTCTTCTGTTGCTCATGTGTTTGGCATCATATCTAGGAATTCATTGTCAAACTCAAGATTATAAAGATTTATTCCTATGTTTTCTTGTAATGGTTTTATAATTGTAGCTTTTACATTTATGTCACTGATTTTGACTTATTTTTTGTGTATAATATAAGGGTAGAGGCCCAACTTCATTTTGTTGCTTGTGGAAATCCAGATGCCCCAGAAATCACTGTTGAAGTGACTATTTTTTCTCCATTTAATGGACTTGGAACCCTATGTCAAGAACCAGCTAACCATAGATTTATTAGTTTAGTTTTTTAATCTTGATTCTATTCAATAGGTCATGTGTTTATTCTTATGACAGTAACACACTGTTTTGATTACTGTAGCTTTATAGTAAGTTTTGAATCAGGAACTGTGAGTCTTTCAGCTTTATTATAATTTTTCAAGACTGTTTTGGCAATTCAGGGACATTTGCAATTCCATATGAATTTGAAGAACAGCTTTTCTAATTCTGGAAAAAATACCACTTCAATTTTGTTAGAGATTGCATTGAATCTGTGTCTTTCTTTGAAGAGCAGTGACATTTCAACAATACTTAATATACCTATTTATAAACATGATTTGCCATTTCATGTGTTTTGGTCTTCAACTTCTGTCAGCAATGTTTTGTAGTTTTTCAGGGAATAAGATTTTCATCTACTTGGTTTATTATTTTAGATTCTATTATAAGGGGAATTGCTTTATAAATTTTCATGTCATCTGTTAACAGAGACAGCAAGCTTGACTTTCTTTTCAGGAAAGATGCCTTTTATTTATTTTTCTCATTTAATTTTTCTGACAAAAAATTTAGTACAATATTGAATAGCGGTGGTGAAAGCAGGCCTCTTAATTTTTGTTCCTGATCTTAAATAAAAATTGTTCAGTCTTTCACTGTTGAATATGATGTTAGCTTTGAGTTTTTCAGATGTGCCCATGACCATGTTGAGGGAGTTCCCTTCTATTTTTAGTTGTTATTATGAAAGGGTGTTGAATTTCATCAAATGCCTCTTCTGTATCAATTGAGATAATTGAATGCTCTTTCCTTGTTTATTGTCATTAGTGTTATTATATTTAGTGCTATTAATGTGATGTATTATATTAACTAGCTTCTTATGTTGGGCTATCTTGCATCATTTATAAGTTAAATCCAGTATGATAATCATGTATATAATACTTTTAATAAGTGTTTTACTTGGTTTGCTAGCATTTTGTTGGTATGTTTTGCATATACATTCATGAGATATTGATTTGTAATTTTCCTGCCATTTCTTTTATTGATTGTGGTATTAGTATAATTCTAGCTTCATAGAATGAGTTAGAAAGTGTTTTGTCCTCTTATTTTTAAAAAGATTTTGAGAAGATTTGGTGTTAATTCTTGTTTCAGTGTATGTTAAACTTTATTAGTGAACCTGGTTCCAAAATCTCTTTCTAGAGATTTTTTAAATTACTGATTTGATTTCTTTGCTTGTTACAGGCTTGTTGAAACTTTGTTTCTTATTTCTTTCTTTCCATTTCTTCTTGAGTCAGTTTATGCAATTGATGTGTTTCTAGGAAACTGTTTCACATAAATTATCTAACTCACTGATGTCCAATTGTTTTAGTATTATCTTATAATCCTTTTTATTTCCATAAGGTCATTAGGAATGGCTTCATTCTCATCTCTGATTTTAGTTATGTGGAACAACTCTTTCTCTCTTTCTCTCTGTTTTTTTTTTTTTTTTTTTTTTTGTCACACTAGCTAAAGGTTTATCAATTTTGTGAATCTTTTAAAAGAATGAAGTTATAGTTTTACTGATTTTCTCTATTGTTTTTCTATTCTGTATTTTATTTATCACTACTCTGTCCTTCATTCTGCTAGGTTTAGGTTTACTTTGCTCTTCTTTTTCTAGCTCCATAGAATGTAAAGTAAGTTACTGATTTGAGATCTTTCTCATTTAGAAAATGATTCTAGTCCTAATTTAGAGAGAATTGTGACTCTAAATGCTACCATTAATTAATATATCTGCTCAATCAAAGTTTCTAATATAGTCAGGCATTTTATTCATTATTTGTAAATAAACCTTGAAATTTACTCAGGAAGAGTAAGTGAAGTGGCTGAACCCTCTACTTTCATTTAGTGTATTCTATACCTAGTTTTCATCCTTGGGGGATAATTTAACTGTATTATTCCAAAAATAGGAACATCTATAAAATAATCTCTAACAAGTTATTGAGGTCACTGTGCATCTGTAATTGTGAACTGTTATACCTGAGCGAGTTAGAAGGAAAGAGCCACAAGCTCACGCTCAAAATCTCTCGGCCCTGAAGAAGGGGCTTGATTCCTTTTTATGCCCATTCTAAGGGAAAAGGGGAGGGGGAGTCTAGCTGAAGTGGAATTTTACAGAAGCAGAACAACCAAGTTAGCAGGGGGAGCTGGTAACCAGGAGGCAGGAGCGTTCCTATAATTGTTGGTTACCAAGGGGGTGTTATTCACAATAGCAGATGGGCTTGCCAAGCAGGATGCGGTTATAATGGTTACAGGTACTGAGAACAGCGTGACCCAAACCACAACAGTTCAAAGCTCTGAGTACAGCATGACCCAGTTATGTACCTGAGGGGCTGTGGTAGGGAGAGAGAAGCTCCAGAAAGCCTGTCAGGCTTGCAGCTAAGATGGAGTCAGCCAGGCTAGCACAAGTTAGGCTAGCACAGAACCATTAAATCATGTCAAATATATCTTTTATACCTTTGACATTCAAGATGTTTACATCTTTTCAATTTATATTTTTTCCTAATCAGCCTATTTCCTTTGTGAAAAATAGTCCAGTTAAATGCCTTGCTCCTATGGAATGTGACACTATTGACATTGTTTTTACCTTCTACTATATCAATGCTACTAAATAAAAGATAATCATGAATTTTGGAAACTGTGGTTTGTTTAATTGAAGGGACAATTATAAGATTCTGAATCTTATTTTAAAAATACAGTGGCAGCGAGTATACAATTGATAACCATTTCTGAAGTTATTTTGAATTCAACATTATTTACTGATTATTAAAAATTTTTGTGAATTTGATATTTTATCAGATTTTAGATAAAAATGTTATTGAAGATAGAGTTTGGAAAACAGGATATAGTTTTAATTTGTGAATTTCATATTTTATCAGATTCAAAATCAATAAAGTTTCTCAAAACTCCAATGGGTTTCTTTTTGTTTGTTTTGGGAGAAGGTGCTCTTCTGTAATTATCATGGTGAATTAAGTAACAAGAAAAAATTTTAAACTAATATTTCAGATTCCTTAGGGATATAATCACTTAAGGCCTTTTTTTCCCCTGATGGCCTAAATTCTCCCCATAGGACGATATCCCAGATAAACCAAACTCAAAAACTATTTCTCTGAAGCAAATCAAGTAAAACCTTCTGCAGAGTTAACATTCCAAGATTACAATTTCAAAACTGACATAATGTACAACAATACAGACTCAAACAAATCTTCTAACTCTTCCAAAAACCCTAGCCAGAAAGATGAAGGCAACTTTAGATTCTTGCTAAGAACAGACACCCTGTGTAGACTGTGGCCTGGATGCCAACGTTTCATCTAGTCTACCAATCCAAATGGACTGACGGTGGCTTCAGGTTGAGTTCAGTGAGTGACATTCTCTTTCTTGGCATCTGCATAGATGAAGAAGTGGCTATAGCTTTCATACTAGGCATTTATGAACTCTGACTCTAGTTGTTATAAGGTAGACAGGCCAATTGTAAAAGACTGCTTCACAAATGATCCAGTGATTAGCAGCCAATTCACGCAGCTGCCTTTTGTGTACCTTGACACTATACAAAGATAATAAATTTATGCTATACTGATTTATGAACACCTTTCACTGTTCAGTTTTTCCTGTGTTTTTTCTTTATTCATTATTATACTTTAAGTTCTGGAATACATGTGCAGAACATGCAAGTTAGTTACATAGGTATACACGTGTCATGGTGGTTTGCTGTACCCATCAACCCATCATTTACATTAGTTATTTCTCATAATGCTATCCCTCTCCTGGACTCCTACCCACCAACAGGCCCCAGTGTGTGATGTTCCCCTCCCAGTCCATGTGTTCTCATTGTTCAATTCTCACTCATGAGTGAGAATATGTGGTGTTTGGTCTTCTGTTCTTGTGTCAGTTTGCTGAGAATGATGGTTTCTAGCTTCATCCATGTCCCTGCAAAGGACATGAATTCATCCTTTCTTATGGCTGCATAGTATTCTGTGGTGTATATGTGCCACATTTTCTTTATCCAGTCTATCATTGATGGGCATTTGGGTTGGTTCCAAGTCTTTGCTATTCTGAATAGTGATGCAGTCAACATATGTGTGCATGTGTCTTTATAGTAGAATGATTTATAATCCTTTGGGTATATACACAATAATGGAATTGCCGGGTCAAATGGTTTTTCTAGTTCTAGATCCTTGAGGAATTGACACACAGTCTTCCAAAATGATTGAACTAATATACACTCCCACCAATAGTGTAAAAGCATTGCTATTTTTCTACATCCTCTCCAGCATCTGTTGTCTCCTGACTTTTTAATGATCGCCATCCTAACTGGTGTGAGATGATATCTCATTGTCATTTTGATCTACATGTCTCTAATGACCAGTGATGATTAACTTTATTTCATGTGTTTGCTGTCAGCATAAAAATCTTCTTTTGAGAAGTGTCTGTTCATATTCTTCACCCACTTTTTGATGGGGTTGTTTTTTTCTTCTAAATTTGTTTACGTTCTTTGTAGATTCTGGATATTAGCTCTTTGTCAGATGAATAGATTGCAAAATTTTTCTCCCATTCTGTAGGTTGCCTGTTTCCTCTTATGAGAGTTTCTTTTGCTGTGCAGAAGCTCTTTAGTTTAATTAAATCCCATTTGTCAATTTTGGCCTTTGTTGCCATTGCTTTTGATGTTTTAGTCATGAAGACTTTGCCCATGCCTATGTCCTGAACGGTATTGCCTAGGTTTTCTTCCAGGCTTTTTAGTGGTTTTAAGACTTACATTTAAGTCTTTAATATATCTTGAGTTAATTTGTGTCTAAGGTGTAAGGAAGGTGTCCAATTTCAGTTTTCTGCATATGGCTAGCCAGTTTTCCCAAAACCATTTATTAAATAGGGAATTCTTTCCCCATTGTTTCTTTTTGTTAGGTTTGTCAAAGATCAGATGGTTGTAGTTGTGTGGTGTTCTTTCCAAGGCCTCTGTTCTATTCCATTGGTCTATATATCTATTTTGGTACCAATACCATGCTGTTTTGGCTACCATAGGCTTGCAGTAAAGTTTTAAGTCAGGTAGCGTGATATGCCTCCAGCTTTGTTCTTTTTGCTTAAGATTGTCGTGGCTATGCGGGCTCTTTTTTGGTTCCATATGAAATTTAAAGTAGTTTTTTTTTTTCTAATTCTGTGAAGAAAGTCAATGGCAGATTGATGGTGATAGTATTGAATCTATAAATTACTTTTGGCAGTATGGCCATTTTCATGGTATTGATTCTTCCTATTCATTTTTTGGTATCTTCTCATTTCCTTGAGCAGTGGTTTGTAGTTCTCCTTAAAGAGGTCCTTCACATTCCTTGTAAGTTGTATTCCTCGGTATTTTATTCTTGTAGTAATTGTGAATGGGAGTTCACTCGTGATTTGGCTCTCTGTTTGTCTGTTATTGGTATATAGGAATGCTTGTGAGTTTTGCACAGTGATTTTGTATCCTGAGACTTTGCTGAAGTTGTTTACCAGCGTATGGAGATTTTGGCCTGAGACAATGGGGTTTTCTAAATATACAATCAAGTCATTTGCAAACAGAGACAATTTGACTTCCTCTCTTCCTATTTGAATACCCTTTATTTCTTTTTCTCGCATGATTGCCCTGGCCCAAACTTCCAATACTATGTGAATAGAGTAGTGAGAGAGGGCATCTTGTTTTGTGCCAGTTTTCAAAGGGAATGCTTCCAGCTTTTGCCCATTCAGTGTGATATTTGCTGTGGGTTTGTCATAAGCAGATCTTATTGTTTTGAAATAATTTCATCAATACCTATTGAGTGTTTTTATCTTAAAAAGGTGTTGAATTTCATCAAAGGTCTTTTCTGCATCTATTGAGATAATCATGTGTTTTTTTCTGTTTGTTCTGTTTATGTGATGGATTGTGTTTATTGATTTGCATATTTTGAACCAGCCTTGCATCCCAGGGATGAAGCTGACTCGATACTGGTGGATAAGCTTTTAGATGTGCTGCTGGATTTGGTTTGCCAGTATTTTATTGTGGATTTTTGCATCAATGTTCATCAAGAATATTGACCCGAAATTTTCTTTTTTTGCTGTGCCTTGCCAGGTTTTGGTATCAGGATAATGCTGGCCTCATACAATAAGTTAGGGAGGCATCCCACTTTTTCTATTGTTTGGAATTTTTTAATAAGGAATGGTCCTTGCTCCTATTTGTACCTCTGGCATAATTTGGCTTTTAATATTTCTGTTCCTGGGCCTTTTTTTTTTTTTTTTTTGGTTGGTAGGCTATTAATTACTGCCTCAATTTCAGAGCTTGTTATTGGTCTACTTAGGAATTTGGCTTCTTCCTGGTTTAGTCTTGGGAGGATGTATATGTCCAGGAATTTATCCATTTCTTCTAGATTTTCTAGTTTATTTATGTAGAAGTGTTTATAGTATTCTCTGATGGTAATTTGTATTTCTATGTGATTAGTGGTGATACTCCCTTTATCATTTTTTATTGTGTCTATTTGATTCTTCTCTTCTTTCTACTTTATTAGTCTGGCTAGCAGTCTATTTTGTTCATCTTTTTAAAAACCAGCTCTTGGATTCAATGATTTTTTTTGAAGGGTTTTTCGTGTCTCTGTCTCCTTCAGTTCTGCTCTGATCTTAGTTATTTCTTGTCATCTGCTAGCTTTTGAATTTGTTCACTCTTGCTTCTCTAATTTTTTTAATTGTGATGCTAGGGTGTCGACTTTAGATCTTTCCTGCTTTCTCCTGTGAGAATTTAGTGCTGTAAATTTTCCTCTAAACATTGCTTTAACTGTTTCCCAGAGATTCTGGTACATTGTGCCTCTGTTCTCACTGGTTTCAAAGAACTTATTTATTTTTGCCTTAATTTCATTATTTACCCAATAGTCATTCAGGAGAAGTTGTTCAGTTTTATTGCAATTGTGCAGATTTGAGTGAATTTCTTAATCCTGAGTTCTAATTTGATTGCACTGTGGTCTGTGAGACTGTTCATTATGATTTCCATTCTTTTGCATTTGCTGAGGAGTGTTTCACTTTCAATTAAGTGGTTAGTTATAGAATGTCACGTGGTGCTGAGAAGAATGTATATTCTGTTCATTTGGAGTGGAGTGTTCCATAGATGTCTATTAGGTCTGCTTCATCCAGAGCTGCATTGATGTCCTGAATATTCTTGTAAATTTTCTGTTTTGTTGATCTGTCTAATATTCACAGTGGGCATAAAAGTCTACCACTATTATTGTGTGGAAGTCTAAGTCTCTTTGTAGGTTTCTAAGAAATTGCTTTATAAATCTGGGTGCTGTTGTATCGGGTACATATATATTTAAGATAGTTAGCTCTTCTTGTTGCATTGATGTCTTTACTATTATGTAATGCCCTTCTTTGTCTTTTTGGATCTTTGTTGGTTGCAACTCTGTTGTATCAGAGACTAGGATTGCGACCCCTGGTTTTTTATTTTATTTTATTTTATTTTGCTTTCCATTTGCTTGGTAAATATTCTTCCAACCCTTTATTTTGAGCCTATGTGTGTCCTTGCACATAATATGAGTTTCACACCAATATGTCTTGACTCTTTAACCAGTTTGACAGTTTGTGTTTTTTAATTGGAGTATTTAGCCCATTTACATTTAAGGTTAATATTTTTATGTGTGAATTTGATCCTGTCATTATGATGCTAGCTGGTTATTTTGCCTATTAGTTAATACAGTTTCTTCATAGTGTTGATGGTCTTTACAATTTGGCATGTTTTTTCAGTGGCTGGTACTGGTTTTTCCTTTCCATATGTAGTGCTTCCTTCAGGAGCTCTTGTAAGGCAGGCCTGGCAGTGACAAGATCCCTCAGCATTTGCTTGTCGGTAAAGGATTTTATTTCTCCTTCATTTATGAAGCTTAGTTTGAAAATTCTTTTTTTTAAGAATGTTGAATATAGGCCCCCACTCTCTTCTGGCTTGTAGGTTTCTGTCTGTCATGAAAGGAAAACCCAGGAACTGATGACTTTACAACCAAATTCTACAAAACTTTTAAATAAGAACTAATACAAATTTTATTCAAACTATTCAAAAAAAATGAAGAGAAGACAATATTTCTACACTTATTGTACAAGACCAACATTATTCTGATACCAAAATAGGACTTAAGGAAAAAGAAAACTACAGGCCAATATTCTTGATGGATATAGATGCAAAAATCCTCAACAAAATAATAGCAAGCCAATCCCAAAAACATGTTAAAAAGATCAATCACCATGATCAAGTAGAGAGTAAAGGATAATTCAACATGGGTAAATCCATAAACCTGATACATCACATTAACAGAATCAAGGATAAAAACCATGTAATCGTTTCAATAGATGCTGAAAAATTATTCAACAAAATTCAACATTTTTATGATAAAAAGTTTCAACAAATTGAGTATGAACTGAACAGGAAAAAAAAAAGATAGCTGTTTCTCTAAGATTTGGAACAAGACAAAGATGCCCACTTTTACCATTTTTATTCAATACACTGGATGTCCTAGCCAAGGCAATTAGGCAAGAGATAGAAATAAAGGACATCTAAACTAGAAAAGAAAAAAAATCACATTATTCTTGTTTGCAGACAAAATAATTTTACATTTAGAAAAATCTAAACAGTACACTAAAAAAGTTGTTAGACTAAAAAGAAATTCAATAAAGTTGTGGAACACAAAATCAACATTCAAGAATCAGTAGCATTTTTGTATACCAATAGCAAACAATCTGAAAAGGAAGTTAAGAAAGCAATTTCATTTACAATAGCTACAAGAAATATAACTAAGAATAAACTTAGCCAAAGGTGTGAAAGTTCTATAGAATGACAACTATAAAAAGATTTTTAAAAAATTGGAGAGGACACAAAAAAAGTGGAAAGGTAGTCCATGTTCATAGATTCAAATAATGTTGTTAAGATGTTTATACTACCAAATGATCTCCAAATTCAATGTAATTCCTATCAAAATTAAAATGATGTACTTCATTATAATGATGAAATAGAAAAAATAATTTCTAAGATATTTATGGAACAACAAATTTATGTTTTTATGGAACAAAAAAACTATCCTTTTCCCACAGTCTTCACAACCCACAGACCAAGAGATTCCCTCGGGTGCCTACGCCACCAGGGCCCTAGGTTTCAAGTACAAAACTTGGCAGTTGTTTGGGCAGACACCAAGATAACTGCAAGAGGTTTTTTTCATACCCTAGTGGCTCCCAAAATGCCAACGAGACAGAACCATTCACTCCCATGGAAAAGGGGCTGAAGCCAGGGAGCCAAGTCGTCTTGTTAAGCAGATCCCACCCCCACAGAGCACAGCAAGCTAAGATCCACTGTCTTGAAATTCTCACTGTCAGCACAGCAGTCTGAAGTCAATCTGGGATGCTCGACCTTGGTGTGAGGAGGGATGTACGCCATTACTGAGGCTTGAGTAGGCAATTTTCCCCTCACAGTGTAAACAAAGCCACCAGGATGTTCAAACTAGGTGGAGCCCACCACAGCTTGGCAAAGCCGCTGAAGCCAGATTGTCTCTCTAGATTCCTCCTCTTTAGACAGGGCATCTCTGAAAGAAAGGCAGCAGTGCCAGTCAGGGGCTCATAGATTTTTATGGAACAACAAAAAACCCCAAATAGACAGACAAAGCACTCCTGAGCAAAAGGAACAAAGCTGAAAACATCACACTACCTGACTTCAAAATGTATTACAACACCATAGTAACCAAAAGAGCATGGTACTGGCATAAAAATAGACACACAGACCAATGGAACAGAATAGGGAACCCAGATACAAATCCACGTATCTATAGCCAACTTATGTTCAACAAAAGTGCTGTGTTAGTTCATTCTTCCATTGCTATAAAGAAATATCGGATGCTGGTTAATTCATAAGAAAAAGGTTTATTTTTTTCACACTTCTACAGACTGTATGAGAAGTATGGTGCTGGCATTTGCTCCTGCTGATACTTCAGGAGGCTTACAATTATGGCGAAAAGTGAAAGGAAGCCAGTATATCACATGCTGAAAGGAGAAAGAGAAAGAGAACGAAGAGGTTCTAGACTCTTAAACAACTAGATCTTGTGATTAGCAAGAACTCACTCATCAACAAGAGGATGGTGCTAAGCCATTCCTTATGGATCTGCCCCCATGATTCAATACCTCCCACTAGGCCCCACCTCCGATATTGCAGATTACATTTCAACATGAGATTTGGAGAGACATACATCCAAACCATATCAGATACCAGAACATACATTTGTGGAAATATCAGTTTTGTTAATAAATGGTGCTGACAAAACTGATTAAACATATGCAGAAGAATCATGCTAGACCCCTTTTCTCATTTTATGCAAACATTGAATCCAAATGGATTAAAGTCTTAAATGTAAGCTGTAAACTATAAAACTGCTAGAAAAAAATGGGGAAATGCTTCAGGACATTGGTCTTGGCAAACAGTTTTGATCAAGACCTCAAAAGCACAGGTAATCAAAGCAAAAATAGACGAATAGGATTACATCAAGCTAAAAATATTCTCCACAGCAAATGAAACAATTAAGAAAGTGAAAAAAAAAGTCTACAAAATGGGAGAAAAGTGTTTACAAACTTTTCATCTGATAAGGAATTAATAACCAGAATATATAAGTCACTCAAAAGCAAAAATAACAAATACAGTTGACCCTTGAAAAACATAGGTTTGAACTACATGGATCTCCTTATACTGAAATTTTTTAAAGTAAATATATTGAAAAATATTTTGGAGATTTTTGACGATTTGAAAGAAACTCATATTGAACTATGTAGCACAGAAATACCAAAAATATTTTAAAAGGTAAATATTTCATGAATGCATAAAATATATGTAGATACTAGTCTATTTGATTCACTGTGAGACATGAATAATCTCTGCATGAGTAATTTGTCTCTCCAGGAAATTGTGTATCACAGTAAAAAGTAATCTCCCATGGTTCTTGTTTATTTTTCATTGTGTTTAGTGCAATACCTCAAACCTTACATGACACCGTGGGACCTATATAAAGTACCACTAGTGATCCTGGAAGTGTTCCCAAGAAGCAGAGAAAAGTCATGATTTTATATGAAAAAGTTGAATTGCTTGATATGTACCATAGATTTAGATTTGCAGCTGTGGTTGCTTGTCGTTTCAAAGCATTCATCTTTTAAACAGACAATGTAAACTTACAGTATCAATAAATACAGTATAGTACCGAAAATGTATTTTCTCTTATGATTTTCTTGATAACGTATTGTTTTCTCTAGCTTTCTTTATTGTAAGAATATAGTATATAATACATATAACACACAAAATATCTTATATATTTTAACTGTTTATATTACCAGTAAGGCTTCTGGTCAACAGTAGACTCTATTAGCAGTTATGTTTCTGGGAAGCCAAAAGTTATACATGGATTTTTGACTACACAGAGGTCAGTACTTCTAACCCTCACGTTGGTCAATGATCAACTGTAATCTGATGAACTAAAGATGTGAATGGACATTTCTCAAAATAAGAGATGCAGATGGCCAACAGGTATATGAAAGAAAACTCTCAACATAATTAACCATGAGGGAAATAAAAATTTAAAAAACACAATGAGATATTATCTCACCTCAGTTAAAATGGCTTTTATCAAAAAGACAAAAATAATGGATGCTGGTGAGGATATGAAAGAAATACCCATACACTGTTAGTGGGAATGTAAATTTGTAAACACACTATGGAAAACAGTAAGAAAGTTCCTCAAAAACTAAAACTAAAAATACTGCATAATTCAGCAATCCCACTGCTGGGTATATATCAAAAAGAAAATAAATCAATATATGAAGAGATATCTGCACTTCCACATTTATTAAAGCACTGCTTACAATAGTGAAGATGTGGAATCGACCTGTGTCCATCAAAATATAAATGGATGAATAAAATGTGGTGAGATATATACAATGTAATATTATTCAGCCATAAAAAAGAATGTCATCTTGTCATTTGCAACTACATGGATGAAACTGGAAGCCATTAAGTTAAGTGAAATGTTCAGCACAGAAAGACAAATATCACAGGTTCCATCTATATGTAAGAGCTAAAAAAAGTGAATCCCATGAAAGGAAACAGTTGGTGGTTACCAGAGGCTGAGGAGTAGGGGGTGGGATGAAGAAGAGACATCAGTTGATGGGCACAAAAATGCAGTTAGATAAAAGGAATAAGATCTAATGTTTGACAGAAAAGTAGGGCAACTGTAGTTAATAATTTGTTGTGTAGATCAAAATTATTGGAGAAGAGAAATTGTAATGATTTCACTATGAAGAAGGAATGAATGTTTGGAGTGATGACTGCCACAATCGCCCTGGTTTCATCATTACGTATTGTATGCCTGTATCAAAATTTTACCAAATACCCCAAAAATATGTACAACTATTATGCATCAATAACAAATAAATAAGAGTTGACATTAAATATATCAGTCATATAAATAAATATGACTACATTTAACCAACCTATTAAAAATGGTTTTCAAATCGACTTTCTAAACAAAACTTATCTGCTAATTACAATAAGCATACTTAGAGCAGCGATTTAGCAAAACTCTTCAAAACATGAAATAAAGATAGCTCATGATAAGTTGAACAAAAATGCTGGAATTGTTCTGATATATTCTGAAAAAAGAAAATAAAAGTTTCAGGTAGATGAACATGTTGAAATGCATGTATTATGTATGGTTGCAAGACCTACCAGGTGATTATGTTATTGGGAAGAAATAAATCCCTAATTATATTTTCATTTATTTCATATCTTGCTTTTGCAGAAACCAGACATATCCTAGGAAGTGATGGTGCAGGATCACACCTTTAACCAAGCAGTGCTCCTAATTATTGTGATTGCCATGCCAGATGTAGTAACTTTGCAACAGCAAATTAACACAGCCTAATATACATGGTGTGAAGACATTATTTGGGGAATAAATTCTTTTTTATGTCAATCAGGAAAGGGAAATCAAAGGCAATGTATACTATTTTACAATGGGAAATAATGTGTATTTTTTATTTTCTCTCCTAGTGCTATTCTACCTGTATAGTCCAAAAAATCTGAGTCATCTGGAAATCCCACAAAACATCACATTGATGACTTTATTCTGATCGGGCCAGATAGCATGAAGTTTCTAGCATGCCAAAGGCCTTTGTAAAACATGTGAGCTCCAGGGCATGGGAAATAAACCCAATGAAAATTAAGGGATTTATGGAGCATCTTTGGGTCCTGGAGGCAGTAGAATTCACAGTTGGTAATACTGCTCTAGCTCATGTGTTGATTGACACAACATTTTTCAGCTTTGACTGGGGACCAGAGCACAAACTGGTCCTGGTGACAGTCTTAACTGGCGTGCATACATGTGAAATAGGTAGGACATACAGTACAGCAGACCATGTGGTGTTAGATGTATCAATGCTAAGAAAAGATGTAGTTGGAAGTTTGTGGCAAGGCACAGTGAGAGAATCATAATACTTCTGTTGTTCTAATGCAAATCCATAGCATCTTTAGAAGAAAGTTAAACACATTTTGAACAACAATCTATGGCAGAATATTAGACCCTTACAGAAACGTAACCCAATCATAGTTCATATAGCGCTATTTCTTGAAATCAACCACCCATTTGGCAGCAAGTTAACCATGCCAGACTCTCTTTATTCTGAAAAGGACAGCAATTTTTCCTCATGGATATAGGTACAAGTTCTGGTGCTCTAACACTAACGCTCTTGGAGTAAGCCTAGAGATATTCTCATACATTGTCCTTATCCCACTGAAATTTTACAAAGTATGGCACTTTCATGTGAGGAGAAACGTTGCAAATTAAATTAATGGGACTCTATGTTACATAGAAGTCTTTATTTTAATGAATTGAATTGTAATGGAGTTGATTTTTATTATCTCCCAGGGTGATTTTATAATTGATACAATCACCTTTCTCCAAAAACTTCCTTTTAGCTACTCAATTTCATCTTGCTTGTTTTCTTTCTTAGTTTCCCTATGCTATTATAATAAGGAGCTAATAAATACCCCCCATCATAATAATGAGAAACTGTGTTCTTCCCATACAAAAGAAATGCTTTAACAGATTTCTTTCCTGTAAATGAGTTAAAGAACCCTTCCTTCATCAAGTCAACCTAGGGACACCAATTCATTTCAATATTTTCAGAGATAACTCTGAGCTGGACATAAGGAGCCCCATGTTCTTGTTCTGGTTATGTGTGGTCTCCAATTAAGTTAGTGTCTGACCCATAGTAGTCCATTTTTTTCATGGAGATATTATCTGCCCTGTACCATCAAGTTATTGTTGTAGAATCTGAAAAGTTATTATGAGAAAGTACATTGACAAGTTAATAACACCTTACATTGTAGAATGATTTTATTACCCAAGACATAACTTTGAAAATGTCTGAGAAATTAAACTTATTCTTTAAATTTAACTAAAATAATGTCTGAAATAATTTGATTCTACTCTATAGAACTGTTGATATAGGTGCAGGTAGGAAAGAATTAGATATGTAATAATGAGATGCAAAAAAGTGAAGAGATGTGGGAATTAGCTCATATTCATGCTAAAATGTTTGGGTTTGTTTAAAAATGGCAAAATAGAAGAACAATGGAAATACAGCTTTGTCTGAAATAAAATAATATCAAAAAAATCACTATCTAATAAATCCAAAGGTAGCCTGAATTGTTCCATTACATTGTAATGAAAAAAATGAATACATAAATCAACAAACTTTGAAAAGACAGAGAAATCATTAGATATAAATTATACAGGATTACTCCAAACAAATTATATTCAACAAACTTTATAGCTGTGCAACACTCATTTCCAAAATAATAAAGAAAATGCACCATGAACCGCATATTGGGATCTTACTAAAGTACTTGATTGCCATGGCTCATAAAATTTTACTGGAAAAAATTAGTAAAATTAGTTTTATATGAGCAGAGGAATGTGGCCTGAAACCTTAGAACAGAATTAAGGAAGTCAGAATGGAGAATAAATTGAGATGTGCTCAGTGCCTCCCAGTTTCTTGTATGTAGAGTAGCTTCATAAATTCTCCTGGGTCTTCATTAATGGATGGGACATACATACACAAATATGCCTAGGGCCTGCCTCAGGCCTCCTAATAGAGGATCTCAGTAGTGGAACCAGAGAATCTATATTTTAAACAAGATGTCTCAGGTGATACTGATTTTCCACCATGTTTGTGGATTACTAGCATGATCAAGTATATTGAAAAGGGGATACCCTAGCCCCACCAATACCAGAATGCCAAGTTCATTTAGAATGTATATGAAAGTGTGTTATCTGGAAGAAAGAGGTAATATAATTATTCTGAGATACTAAGCAAGATTGCACTGCCAAACCAAATCCAGAGAACATTGGACCCAACTCCATTCTCTGCCTGCCAATAAACACATCCTCTGAAGATTCATACTGCATGTGAGCCTCTAGGTGAGCCAGTTCTGCCACAAAAACGTATTCTCTCTACTTATTAAGTCAGAATTATAGTTCAAATCTGGCACTTCCAAAAATTTTCTTAGAGAAGATAAGTGTTACATGGCTAAAAATGTTGGATGACTAAGTGAATGTGGAGAACTTGGGTTAACAAAGTTAAATGGGTTTCTTTACCGTAGGGCATTTAACAACCTGTATATATTCATGTGTACTGTGGACTTCAAATATAAGCTATGAGACACAGTGTTCAAAACACTTTCATAAAATTGTTTCACTCTTGTATATCTCATTATCATGTCCATGAAATACTTTTAAATTTCACAGAATATATCTCTTGGGTCTAGTCTTCTGTGGAACACACTTTTGGAAGCACTTTGATGTGCACTCAAAATCCCAGTTTCTTTTTGATTGTTTTAAATTTATTTTTTTATTTCAATAGGTTTTGGGGGAACAGGTGATGTTTGGTTACATGAATAAGTTCTTTAGTGGTGATTTTTAAAATTTTGGTGCTCCCGACACCCAACACCTGAGCAGTGTACACTGTACCCAGTGTGTAATCTTTTATCCTTCACCCCCCTCCCACCCTTTCCCCTGAGATCCGAAAGTCCATTGTATTATTCTTATGTCTTTGGGTCCTCATAGCTTAGCACCTATTTGTGATGTGCTGTTACCTTAAGTTTGCTAGTATTTTGTCAAGGATTTTTGCATCAATGTTCGGAGAGATTGGTCTGTAGTTTTATTTTGTTGTTACATCCTTTCCTGGCTTTGGTATCAGGGCAATACTGGCTCCCCAGAACTAGTTAGGGAGGATGCCCTCTTTCTCAGTTTTTTGGAATAGTGTCAGTAGGATTGATACCAATTTTTCTTGAAGGTCTGCTAGAATTCATCAGGCTCTGGGCTTTAGTTGTCGTTTTGTTGACAATTTTTAAAATTACTAATTCAACCTTATTGCTTGTTACTGGTCAGTTCAGGATTTCTATTTCTTCCTGATTCAAACTAGGAGGGTATAATGTTTCCAGGAATTTATCCATTTCCTCTAGATTTTTCTATTTTGTGCAGATAGAAGTGTGCATAGTGTCTCTAATCATCTTTTGTATTTCTGTGGTATCTTGGTTGTAATGTCTACGTTTCCATTTCTAATTGAGCTTACTTGAAACTTCTCTCTTCTTTTCCTGGTTAATATAGCTAATGGTCTATCAAGTTTTTGTTTCTTTTCAAAGAATCATTTGTTTTGTTTTATTGATCTTTGTATTTTTTGTTTCAATTCATTTATTTCATTCTGATTTTTGTTACTTATTTACTTCTGCTAGACTTGGGTTTGGTGTGTTTTTCTTTCTCTACTTTCTTGAAGAGTGATGTTATGTTGTCAACTTGTGATCTTTCAGATTTTTGATGCAAATATTTAGTGCTACAACCTTTTCTCTTAGCACTGCTTTTGCTGTATCTGAGAGGGCTTGATAACTTGTGTCACTATTATCATTTATTTTGAATAATTTAAAAATTTTCATCTTGATTTTATTGTTAACACAAAAATAATTCCGGATCAGATTGTTTAAGTTCTATGTACTTTTCTACTTTGAAGGATTCCTTTTGGAGCTGATTTCCAGTTTTATTCTACTGTGATATAAGAAGATACTTGATATAATAATAATTTTTTAAAAATGTATTTGGACTTGTTTTATGGCCTATGACATGGTCTAATTTGGAGGCTGTTCCACGTGCTGATGAGAAGAATGTATATTCCATATTTGTTGGGTAGAATTTTATGTAAATATCTGTTAATCCATTTGTTCTAGAGTGAAGATTAAGTGCAGTATTGTTTTGTTGACTTTCTGTCTTGATTATAAGTCTATTGCTGTCAATGGAGTGCTGAAACACCACACAAATATTGTGTTGCTGTCTATCTCTTTTCTTAGGACTAGTAATAGCTGTTTTATGAATCTGGGAAATCGAGAGTTGGGTGCATATATATATATGTAGAATTGTGATATCTTCTTGATGAATTTATTATTTTATCATTCAATAATGACCTTCTTTGCCCCCCCTTTTTTTCACTGTTCTTGCTTTAAATTCAGTTTTACCTGCTGTAAGTATAGCTACTTATGCTCCCTTTTGATTTCTATTTGTGTTAAATATCTTTTTCCCCCTCTTTACCTTGAGTCTATGAGAATCATTATGTGTTAAGTGAGTCTGCTGAAGACAGAAGATATATGGTTTGTGATTTTTTTAATCCATTCCGCCAATCTGTATCTTTTAAGTAGAACATTTAGAGCGTTTACATTCAATGTTAATAATAAGATGTGAGGTACTGCTCCAGTCATGATGTTGATCGTTACCTAGATATTTTGTTTTCTTCATTATGTTATCTCGTGTTATAGGCCCTGTGAGTTTTAGGATTTCAAGAGGTTCTATTCTAGTGCATGTTGTGCTTGTTTTTAAAGCTTTAGGACTTCTTTTACCATTTCTTGTTGGACTGGTCTGGTCGTGACAAATTTCCTCAGCATGTACTTGTCTGAAAATGACTTTATTCTCCTTCATTTATGAAACTTAGATTGACTGGATATAACATTATTGGCTGGGAGAGAGGTGGAGCCTATGGCAGAATACAGGACTCCAGTGATTGCCCCCAACTCTGGCCACAAGGACACGAATTCAACAACTACACACACACACACACACACACACACACACAGCACTTTTGTAAGATCCCAAAATCAGGTGAGCACTCACAGTACTTGATTTTAACTTCATATTGCTAAAAGAATCACTAAATAGGAAAAACAGTCTTACCAACACAAGCCCTTCCGGATTCATTGGCAGCAGCATGGGACAGAGAGCATTTCTGTGCCCTGGGGTGGAGTAAAGCCAGCAATTGTGAAGGATTAAATTCAGTACTGCCCTTGTTATAGCAGAAAGCAATACCAGACCAAACTCTGCTGACACCTGCCTATGGAGGATGCATTTAAACCAGCTGTAGCCAGAGGGGAATCGCCAATCCCAATGGTCAGAACTTGAATTCCCACAAGCCTCACTACAGAAGTGTAAAGTGCTCCATGGTCCAAATCAATGTGAAGGGCAGTCTAGGCCACAAGCACTGCAACACATGGGCTAGTCTTAGGGATGTACTGACCCTAGAGACAGGGGCCTTGGGTGGAGAGACACAGATCTATTGAGTCATCAGCTGGGGCCGCTAAGCGTGTGCTTGCATAACCCCAGGCCACACAGCCCAGGCTCCAAAAGAGGCCCCTTTCTTCCATTTGAGTAGACAAAAAAAGTGAGGAGGAATTTGTCTTACATCTTGGATGCCAGCTCAGCCACAGCAAGATAGGGTACCAGTCAAAGTCATGAGGTCCTCTTTCCAGGCCCTAGTTCCCAGATATTTCTAAGCATACCCTGGGCCAAAAGAGAACTCATTGTCTTGAAGGGAAGAACCCACTCCTATCCGGATTTATCATCTGTTAACTGAAGAGCCCTAGGGCCCTGAATAACCAGCAGTGATACCCAGGTATTAAATCAAGGGTTTTGAGTAAGATATGGACTTGCTGGCCTCCAGTAAGACTCAGCATATTCCCAGCAGTGGTGGCTATAGGGTGAGACTGCTTCTGCTTGACCAAAGTAGAGGGAAAATTAAAGGGGACTTTGTCTTCACCTTAGTTACAGTTTGACCACATGAATGTAGAGAACTAAGCGGGATCCTGGTGTCCCCAATTCTAGGACTTGACTCTTAAAAAGCGTTTGGGATCTTCCCTGGGCCAGAGGGGAGACCACTCCCCACTAGGGCAAGTCCTAGGCCAGGAAGCATTCACAACAAGCTAACTGAAGAGGCATTGGGCCTTAGGGGAATATCAGCAGTAGTCTAGCAATACACTCTGTGGGCCTGAGGTGGCCATGGGCACTGGGTGAGGCTACTCTGCTTTTGGAAAGAGGAGAAAAGAGTGGGAAAGACTGTATCTTGTGGTGAGTGCCAGCTCAGCCTCAGTATAATAGAATACTAGGTGAACTTCTACAGTTTTTGACTGTAGACCTGGGCTCCCAGATGGCACCTCTGGATCCACCCAGGCCTGGGAGAACTCACCACCTAGAAGGGAAAAACATAGGCTTGGCTAGCTTTGTCACTTTTTGATTGTAGAGCCCCAGGATTTTGAGCAAATATAGGTGGTAGCCAGAGAGTGGTTACAACAAGCCTTAGGTGAGACTCAGTACTGTGATGGCTTAAGTTCTCATCAGCACAGCCCTAAGAGTTGTAGCCACAGGGGTTGCTTGTGTCACTCCACCCCAATCTCCAGGTGGCTCAAAGCAGAGAGACAGAGATGCCATTTGTTTGGAATAAAGTAAGGGAAAAAACAAGAGTCTCTGCCTGGTAATCCAGAGAATTCTTCCAGATCTTGTTCAAAACCATTAAGGTGGCACCTCTATGCATCTGAAAGAATCACAGTGCTACTGGGCATGGTGTCCTCCAAAAAGGAGATACAGCTTAGATCACAACACCCAATTCTTTTTGAATATCTGCAAATTCTACCTAAAAAGAATGGGTACAAACAAACCCAGACTGCAAAGAATAAATAGTTAACACTTTAATGCCCAGGCACTGAAGAACATCTACTAATATCGGCACCATCCAGGAAAATATGACCTCACCAAATGAACTAAATAAGGCACCAGAGACCAATCATGAAGAAACAAAGGTATGTGACCTTTCAGGTAATTCAAAATAACTGTTTTGAAGAAACTCAAAGAAATTCCAGATAGCACAGAGAAGAAATTCAGAATTCTGTCAGATAAACTTAACAAAGAAATTGAAATACAAAGAATAAAGCAGAAATTCTGGAGTTGAAAAATGTAATTGGCATTCTAAAGAATGCATCAGAGTCTTTTAATACCAGAATTGATCAAACAGAAGAAATAATTAGTGAGCTTGAATACAAGCTATTTGAAAATGCATAGAGTAGACAAAAGAAAAAAGAATAAAAAACAATGAAGTACACTTATATAATCTAGAAAATAGCCTAAAAAGTGAAAATCTATGAGTTATTGGGCTCATAAAAGAGGTGGAGAGATAGGGGGTAGAAAGCCTACTCAGAGAAATAATAATAGAGAGCTTCTCAAACCTAGTGAAATATATTAATATCCAAATACTAGAAGGATATGGAACACAAAGCAAAGAAGACTATCTCAAGGCATTTAATAAAAAAAGCTTCCAAAAGTCAAGTAAAGAAATGATCCTAAACACAGCAAGTGAAAAGAAATATATAATATAAAATGGAGCTCCAATATGTCTGGCAGTAGAGTTTTCAGTGGAAATCTTACAGGCCAGGAGAGCATGGCATGACATATTTAAAGTCCTAAAGAAAAAATCTTTTATCCTAGAATAGTATATCAGGTAAAATTATTCTTCAAACATAAAGAAGAAATACTTTCCCAGACAAACAAAAGCTGAGGAATTTCATCAATGTCAGATTTGTCCAACAATGAATGCTAAAGGGAATATTTCAGTCAGAAAGAAAAGGATATTAATGAGCAATAAGTAATCACCTGAAGGTACAAAACTCACTGGTAACGTTAGTACACTGAAAAACACAGAATATTATAACACTGTAACTGTGGTGTGTAAACGACTATTATCTTACATAGAAAGACTTAAACAAAAAATGTTAACTGCAACTTTTCAAGATATAGACGATATAATAAGATATAAATAGTAACAAAATAAACTTAAAAAGTTAGGGGATGAAGTTAAGGCATAGAGTATTAGTTTTCTTTTGGTTGTTTATGCAAACAATGTTAAATTGTTATCAGCTTAAAATAATGGATCACATGCTAGTTTACAAGCCTCATGGTAACCTCAAGAAAACATACAATGGATACACAAAAAGTAAAAAGGAAGGAACTAAATCATATCACCAGAGAAAATCACCTTCACTAAAAGGAAAAGAGAAAAGAAATAAAGAAAGAGAGAAGACCATAAAATGACCAGGAAAGAAATAATAAAATAGCAAAAGCAATCCTTACTTATCAATAGTAACATTGAATGTAAATTGACTAAACTCTCTAATCAAAAGACATAGGGTGGTTAAATGAATACAAAAAACAAAATGCATTGATCTGTTGCCTATAAGAAACAAACTGCACATATAAAGACAAACAGACTGAAAATGAAGGGATGGCAAAAGATATTCTGTGCCAATGAAATCTACAAAAGAGCAGGAGTTGCTAAATTTATATTACACAAAATAGATGCAGAGACAAAAATATAAGAAGATACAACAAAAGGTAACCATATAATAATAAAGTGGTCAATTCAGGAAGAGGACATAACAATAGTAAATATATATATGCACCCAACACAGGATCACCCAGATGTACAAAGCAAATATTATTAGATCTAAAGAGAGACATAAACTTCAATACAACAATAGATAGAGACTTGAACACCCCACTTTCAGCATTGGATAGGTCATTCAGACAAAAAAAAAAAATCAGCAAAGAAACATCAGACTCAATCTGCACTATAGACCAAATGGATCTAATAGATATTAACAGAAGATTTTATCCAACAACCTAACAATACACAGGGGCTTTTCCTCAGCACATGGATTATTCTTAAGGATAGATCATATGTCAAGTCACAAAGAAAGTCTTAAAGCATTCAAAAAATGAAATAATATCAAGTTCATTATCTGATCACAATGGAATAAAACTGGAAATTGATAAGAAGAATTTTGGAAACTATACAAATACATGGAAGTTAAACAATATACTCTTGAATAACCAGTGGATCAATAAAAAAATTAAGAAAGAAATTAAAATGTCTTGAAACAAAAGATAATAAAGACATGTCATATCAAAAGCTATGTGATACATCAAAAGAAGCACTAAGAAAGAAGTTTATGGCTATAACTATAAGTGTCTACATCAAAAAGAAGAAAAACTCCAAAGAAACAACTTAATAAGGTTGTTAGGATCTAGAAAAGTTCCATCTTACGGAACTAGAAAAGCATAAGTAAACCAAACCAAAAATTAGAAGAAAAAAATATATCAGAGCAGAAATAAAGGAAATTGAAATAAAGAAACCTATGCAAATGATTGAAGAAACAACAAGTTGTTTTTTATTAAAGTTAAAATAGACAAACCTTTAGCCAGATTAACTAAGAGAAAAAGTGATCAAATAAATAAAATCAGAGATTAAAGATGAGACATTACAACTGATATTGCAGAAATGATCATTAGAAGCTACTATGAGCAACTATATATCAATAAATAGAGAAATATAGAAGAAACGGACAAAATTAATAGACACATACGACCTACTAAGATTTAACAATGAAGAAATCTAATACCTGAACAGACCAATAACAAGTAACAGTATTAAAGCTGTAATAAAAAGCCTCCCAGTACAGAAACACCTGGGACCTAATACATTTACTGCTGATACTTGCCAAACATTTACAGTAAAAATAATACCAATCCTCCTCAAACTATTCCAAAGAATAAAACGGGAGAAAATACTTCCAAACTCATTCTTCAAGTTCACTATTACCCTGATACCAAAACCACACAAAGACAAATAAATAAAATAAAATAAAATAACTGCAGGCCAATATCCCTGATGAGTATTGATGCAAAAAATCATTCATCATGACCTAGTGGCATTTATACCTTGCATGCTATATGCAAATCAATCAATGTGATACATTATGACAACAGAACAAAGGACAAAACATTTCAATTGATGCTGAAAAGCATTTGGTAAAATTAAACTTCTCTTTATGATAAAATCTCTCAAAAAATAAAAAACTAGGATAGAAGGAACATACCTCAACATAATAAAAGCCATATATGTCAGACCCACAGCTACAGCTGGTATTATACTGAATTGGGAAAAGCGGCAAGTCTTTCCTCTAAGATCTGGAACACAAGGATGCCAACTTTCACCACTGTTGTTCAACACAGTACTGGGTATACTAACTAGAGCAATCAGACAAGAGAAAAATATGAAGGGCATCCAAATTGAAAAGAAAGAGGTCAAATTATTCTTGTCACATATGATATAATCTTATATTTGCAAAAACCTGAAAACTCTACAAAAAACTATCAGACCTGCAAACCAAATTCAGTAAAGTTGCAGAGTACAAAATGAACATACAACAATTATTAGTATTTCTATATGCTAATAGTGAACAATCTGCAAGAGAAAATGTAAAAGCAGTCCCATTTACAATAGCTACAAATAAAATTAAATATCTAGAAATTAACCAAAAAAAGCAAAAAAAAAAATCCACAATGAAAACTATAAAACACTGATGAAATACATTAAAGAGAGCACCAAAAAAATGAAAATATATTCCATGTTCATGGATTGAAGGAATAAATACTATTAAAATGTCCATACTACTCAAAGCAATCTACAGATGCAATGCAATCCTATCAGAATATCAATGACATTCTTCACAAAAATAAAAATTAAAAATCCTAAAATTTATATGGAACCGCAAAAGACCCAGAGTAGCCAAAGTTATCCAAAGGAAAAAGAACAAAATGGAAGGAATCACATTACCCGACTTTAAATTATACTACAGAGTTATAGTAACCAAAACAGCATGGTACTGGCATAAAAACAGATACATACACCAATGTAACAGAATAAAGAACCCAGAAACAAATCCACACACCTACAGTGAACTCATTTTTAACAATGGTGCCAATAATATACATTGAGGCAAAGACAATCTCTTTAATAAATGATGCAGGGAAAGCTGAGTATCAACAGGAAGACAGAAAAAATTAGACCTATCTCTTGCCATTTACAAAAATAAAGTTAAAATAGATTAAAGTCTTTAAAAACTCAAACTATGAAACTACTACAATAAAAAATTGAGAAAATGCTCCAAGACATCAGCCTGGCCAAAGATTTTTTTCAGTAATACCCCACAAACACAGAAAATCAAAGAAAAAATGGAAAAATGGGATCACTTCAAGTTAAAAATCTTCTGCACAGCAAAGGAAATAATGAAAAAAGTGCATAGATAACTCACAGAATGGGAGAAAATATCTCCAAACTATCCATCTGACAAGGAATTAATAACCAAAATATGTAAGGAGCTTAAGCAACTGAATAGGAAAATATCTAGTAATCCAATTTAATAATGGGCATAATATTTGAATAGACATTTTTCAAAGGAAGACTTACAAATGGCAAACGAACATATGAAAAGGTGCTCAACATCATTGAGAAATGCAAATCAAAACTACAATTAGATATCATCTCACCCAGTTAAAATGGCTTTTATTCAAAAGACAGGCAATAACAAATGTGGTGAAGATGTGGAGAAAAATGAATCCCCATACACTGTTTGGAATGTAAATTAGTACAATCACTATGGATAACAGTTTGAGGTTTCCTCAGAAAACTAAAAATAGGGGTACTATACAATTCAGCAATCCTACTTCTGCATATATACCCAAAAGAAAGGAAATCAACATCAAAGAGGTTTCTCCACTCCCATGTTTGTTGCAGCTCTCATTCACAATAGCCAAGATTTGGAAGCAACCTAGTGTACATCAACAGACGAATGGATAAAGAAAATACGGTATTTATACACAGTGAAGTACTATTCAGCCTTAAAAGAAGAATGGAATTCAGTCAATTGCCACAACATGAATGGAACTGCAGGTCATTACATTAAGTGAAATGAGCCAGGCACAGAAAAACAAACATCACATGTTCTCACTTACCTATGGGATCTAAAAATAAAAATAATTGAACCCATGGAGATAGAGAATAGAAGGATGGTTACTAGATGCTGGGAAGGGTAAGGGGGGTAGTGATGGGGAGGTTGGAATGTTTAACAGGTACAAAAAATAGAATGAGTGAATAAGGCTTATTATTTGATAACAGGGTGACTACAGTCAATAAAAATTTAATTGTACATTTTAAAATAATGAAAAAATATAATTGCATTGTTTGTAACACAAAGGATAAATGCTTGAGGGATGGATATCCCATCTTCCACAATATTATTATTATGTATTGCATACCTGTACCAAAACATTCATGTGCTCCATAAATATATACATCTACTATGTATTCACAAAATTAAATAGAAATTTTTTTTAATTAAAAAAATTCTTGACTAACAGTTACTCTCTTTAAGGAAGCTAAAGATAGGATCCTATCCCTTTCTGACTTTGAAGGTTTCTGCTGAGAAATCTGCTGTTAGTTCAATAGGCTTTTCTTTTTAGGTTATGTTTTGTTCTCACAGCTCTTAGAATTCTTCCCTTCACATTGACTTTAGATTGTCCAATGAACATATGGCTACACGATACCCTTTTTGCAGTGAATCTCCCAGGAGTTCTTTGAGCTTATTATATTTGGATGTCTAAATCTCTAGCAAGGTCAGGGAAGTTTTCCTCAATTATTCCCTCAAATAAGTTTTCCAGGGCTGGGTGTGGTGGTTTATGCCTGTAATCCCAGCACTTTGAAAGGCTGAGGCAGGTGGGCAATCTGAGCACAGGAGTTCAAGACCACCTGGGCAACTGGGTGAAACCCCGTCTCTACAAAAAAATACAAAAAAATCAGCAAGATGTGGTGGCATGTGCCCATAGTTACAGCTACTCAACAGACTGAGATGGGAGGATCACTGGAGGCCTGGAGGTGGAGGCTGCAATGAGCTATGATTGTGTCACTGCACTCCAGCCTAGACAACAGGGTGAGACTGTTTCAAGAAAAAGAAGTTTTCCAAACTTTATGCTTTTTCTTCCCTGTCAGGAATGCCAATAATTCTTAGATTTGGCCATTTTGCATAATCCTAAATTTCTTGGAGACTTTATACATTTATTTTATTTCTTTCTGTTTTTTTTTATGATTGCATTAATTTGAAAGCTTTGTCTTCAAGCTATGAAATTCTGACGTCTATTTGGTCTATTCTGTTGTTAAAAGTTTCCACTGCATTTTGTAATTCCTTACATATATCTTTCCTTTCCACAAGTTCTAACTGGTTTTCTTTAAAAATTTCTATCTCTTCACAAAATTTTTCATGTATATCCTGAATTGTTGCTTTTAAATTTATGTTGATTTTTACCTTTTCATTGTATCTCCTTGAGTAACTTAATAATAAAACTTTTACTTTCTTTATCTGATATTTCAAAGATTTCATCTTGGTTTGGATCCATTTCTGGAGAGCTAGTATGATTTTTTGGTGTGTCATAGAACTCTATTTATTTGTATTTCCAGAATTATTTTTCTGGTTCCCTTTCATTTGGGTAGATGGAGTCTTCTAATTACTTTTGAATTTGTTTTTGATTTGACTTTTAAAAAAACTCCCCTTTGAGGATGTGACTTTAATGATCTCAATTTATTGTAATTTAGTTTGGCTCTGACTTCTTTTGGGCATGAAGACTTTGTATGAGTTTCCTTGTTATCAAGAGACTTTGTGTGATGGCTTCTCAGATTATGGTTGTAGTAGCAAAGTGTCAGGTGTGCAAGCATTTTCACTGTCTTTTGTGGGGTTGAAATGGAAGAGGTCCCTTGAAGATTATCTCATTCCCCAGTGGTATGCATTTTTATTTTATTTTTTCCTCTAGTATATTATTTATTTGGTTGAATAGTTCACATTTCAGGCCAGTAAGGGAGGTGTCCATGGGAAAAATTGGCTGTGTGTAAAGCAGGTGGGTAAATGAAATACCCAATGGTGGACAGAGGTCCCAGCCTTGACAGAGGTAGCTGGGGGAGCTCTTAGTGAAATGCACTGAAGTCTTCATGAGGAAGGGAGGGAGCCACCTCAACTCCCCTACCAGGGCAGGAGGAAAGTGATCCACCTCCCAGTCACACTCCTGACCCAGTGTTCTGGCTATTCAGATCAGACAGGCTCCTCTTTTCAACCGCAGGAATGTAGATGTTCCATGTAGAGAGATACCTCTTGTGCAAGTGTGAACCTGGAGTGCACTCCTCTTGTGGAGATGCCATCACCCTGAAGTATTCCAGAAAGGCTGCCTACAGATGTACCCATGCCAACCACCCATGAAAGAAGCCCCAGCTGTGTCTGCACTGGTGAATGAGGAGAAAAGAATCTCTTTCTCCAAGACCCTTCTCGAGCACCAGGGCTGCCTGACTGTTGAGGTAGACCTGCAGACTTTCCCCCATTGAACCCAGAACTGTACTGCTGCCATGAAAGAATCTTCTCACAAGCAGAAAGTTCTGAGACTCAAGGCCACCATCTGGATTATTTTGTCCCATGGAGTGCTTCTTTAATGTGATGTACGTTCCCGCATCTGCCCCAGGAGTAAGTGTTCCTGAGAGATTACTGTGAATACTGCTGCTCCTCTGGGTCTAGCCACCCAACTGGACTGCCACACCCTAGGTAAGTGCTGGGAAATGTCTGCATGGGATCCAGTGATGTCACCTATTCTCAAGACTTCCAGCAGTGAGTATCAACACCAGTTCTGATTGGGTAGCAGGGGAGTGAGGTAGACCTTGTGAGATTCCTTGGTTATAAATAGGCTTAATGTGTTGGTCTTCTCAAATGCCAGTTGTAGTAGCAATGAACTGGTCATGTGAATACACTCAAGACCAACTGGTTAGCAAGGATAATATGGACAATGATGATAGCTAAGGTCACACAAGTTATCTCCTTCCCGGGCACTGTGTTATTTAGACTGCAGATGCTATAATGGACTGTTGGTTGGCCTCCAGCCAGGAGGTGGCACTTGCAAAATTGCACTGGCTGCAGTAGTAGCAATGGGATTTGTGCTTGCCTTATGCTACCCAGGGGAGGTATTCTGATGTCTCAGGCAGTGAGCGGGGACATAGAGCTCCCAAAAGCTTCTGTCCTTTGTGTTACCAGGTGGGTGGAGGGGCAAAGCCAGGTGGAGGCTGGGTCTGGCAAGTCTGTGCTCTGGTTCTCCATGTGCAGGTGCAGGCAGCAGCCCCAGTGGGGAGCAGAGGGCAGTTCTCTGGCTACTGGGGTTATGTTCCATGGAGGCGCATAGCTGCTGCTGCTGCACAGAAGAGTCCACAAAGGAAGTGGGCGTAACAGGAACAGTAAGCCCCACCCAGCTCCCACATATGTGGTAAGCCAGGTCTCCCACTTGCAGTGTTCCACTAGCAGCAGCTAACTAGGTTCCACTCAGTCTGTGCTCAGAACTCAAAACAGCCCTAGGCCGTAGGCCTTCTCCACAGAGACAGAGGCTTTCAGGCCCCTCCCCTCCCAGTCTGCCCATAAAGCAGGAGCACCCAGCTCCTCACTCAAGATTTTATCTCAAATCTCACTTGGGACCTTCTCTCAATCTGTGACCACCCTAAGTTATCTGGCAGACTTTGACAAAGTTCCCTGTCTTGTAGCATTGCGATGGCTTCCCTCTTTCCCTGCTGCGGACTGGGAGTGCACACACAGCAGGTTCTGATGCTGCTTCTTCTCATATACTCCCCACTGTGCACTATATCAGCTTCAGAGTTGGGTAGGGTTAAGGCCTTCCTCACTGGCCTGAATTGCCAGGTTCCCTGGCAGGAATTACATCCCAGAGGTAGCTTATCTACCTCTCAAACTCTGGTGATTTTCCACCAGGCTCATGGTGTGTGCTGCATGAGCACACGCTTCTTTCCCACCACTTCTTTCAAAGCATCTGTTGTTTCTTTCAGTTTTCCTGTTAAGTTCTTGTATTGCTTCTTGGAAAAAATTTCAGGGCATGAAACTTCACATTTTTTTCTCTTTCCAAGTGGAAGAGACATGCTAACCATGCTCCAATCCACCATCCTGAAAAACTAAGTTTCTTATACCATACACGAAGTAATGAAATGGAAGAGCTCCCTGATTCCCCTTGCAGGACGTGTAACATGAGTGTGGCTCACCTGTTTGATCACCCTGCAGCTCAAACCCCTAGGGGGAGCATGCAGACATGCAGATGCAGCAGCCTTGGTGACTGCTTTTGGCTCTCGGCCTTGTTACTATTAGACTTTCAGGCCCAGTATTGTCTAGGGGTGGGTATCTGCAACCCGAGTGTTACAAAGCTCTTTCAGCTTTGCTGTCTGCAGACAGCATGAGTGGTAATCAGCTCAATGGACTCTCTGCTTTATTGCAAGGGCAGAGGGCCAGTATGACACCTTTCTGTATCCCAAGCTTTTGCCAAGTGTCCTGGAAGAACCGAATCACACACAGGGTTGAACAGTGAGTGCAAGGTTTTATTGAGTCTTGGAGGTCTCAGCAAGATGGATGGGGAGCAGGAAAAGAGGATGATGTGAGAAGATGATCTTCCCCTTGAGTCAGGCCATGCAGTGGCCAGTCCGTTCTCAGATCGCCCCCTGCCAAACTCCCCTTGCTGTCCAGGCATCTCTCTTCTTTTCTCTTTCTCTGCTACATCATTCTGCCATCACTGGTCTGCTGTTCTTCTCTGGATCTTGAAATTCAGGGTTTATATGGAGGCAGGACAGGGGGCATGGTGGACCAAAAGGCAACATTTTGGGCGTGAAAACAGAAATGCTTGTTCTCAGTTAGGGCTGCAGATATCCAGGCTTGAGGTTGGGGCCTTTGCCAGGAAACTTCCCTCTTCTACCTAGTATTTTCCTGTCTTCTGTTCATATCAGTAATATAAAATATTATTTGACACTTCAGATAATATGAGGATTAAACTCTGATTTTTTTTATCTTACCCAAATTCCTACCTAAGGGGTTTAGAGAGTCACACCCTACAAACCAAAGTCTCAGAGGGGTCTTATTTAGCCCTATGTAACATGGCCTGCTTTCCAACAGGACTCCAGCATACACATGACAAATTAGAAAATAAATCAAAACATTTTTAACCCCAAATATATTTCCTTGCTATATCTTGAAATTGCCCTGCAAGGCTGTCTCTTGTGGGAAAAATCCACATTCTGTAGAGAATCCCCTTTTACCCCTGCCATTTTTTTCTTTCTTTCTGGACCCAGGAGATAGTCAACTAAGAGCCAGGCACCCCTTTAAGTCCAATAAGAGACATTTTATTTTACAACCCACTCCACTTGAAGTCTGCTATCTGAGAGCTTTCTCTGCACAATAAAATTTGATCTCCACAACTTTTTATCTTAACCTAAACATTTCCTTTCTATTGATCCCAGGCATTTAGATAAACTCAACCAATTTTCAACAAGAAAAGTTAAAAATCTACCTATAAGCTGGAAGCCCCTGCTTCAAGTTGTCTGCCTTGTTGCCCAAATCAATGTATTTCTTGAATGTATTTGATTGAAGTCTCATGTCTCCCTCAAATGTATAATACCAAGCTGCACCCTGACCACCTTGGACATATGTTCTCAGGATCTCCTGAGGGCTGTGTCACAGGCCATAGTCACTCATATTTGAGTCAGAATAAATCTCTTCAAGTATTTAACAGAGTTTGACTCTTTTCCTCACCAGAAGACAGCTTGAGGACAAAGATGTTTACTATGACTATTAAATGAAACAATAAAATAATATTTGAAGAGTTATAAATAATAAGCAAAAAAGGAAATCGATTTTAAATTATCTTCAAAATATTCAAGGCAAAAGAGGGCAGAAAATAGAAGGGTTGGAAACTAACAAAGAACAGAGGAGCAGGATTTAAATTCAAATATAATCATAATTAGATTAAATGTAACTGCCTAAATAGCTAATGCAAAAGCAGTAATTGTCAGATTAGATGAAAAAATAATACCCAAATATATATTATTTATATTTTAAATATTTTACATATAAGGACGTAAACGATTAAATATAAAGCAATAGAAAAATACATTTCATGCTAACACTAATTTAAAAACAAACTGAAGTGTTCGTATTTATATCTGATAAATTACATCATGGAACAAAAAATATACATTACCTAGGAAAAATTAGGTTATTTAATAATGATAAAGGGGTCAATTGCTTAAAAGGACATATAATCATAACTGTTATTGACCTGAAAAGAGAAAAAATACATAAAACAAAAGCTGATAGAACTGAAAGAAGTGAATAAAGAAATCCACAGCTTTACTGGCAGATTTCAATAAATCTTACTTAAAAACTAATAAAACCTATAGACAGCAAATCAATAAAGCTATTGAATGTTTGAACAAAACAATCACCCAAATTTAACAAATTGACCCAATTAACATTTACATAATGCCAAACAATAGCAGAAAACTATCTTTTCAAGTGGAACATGCTCATAATAGAACATTTATGCAGATAAATTACAAAGTGGGTCATAAAACAGATTCCAATGCCTTTAAAAGAATTCAAGTCAAACAAACTATGTTCATTGATGATGTAATATTAAATTAGAAATCAAGAAGAGAAAGGTCTCTGGAAAATCCCTAAATATGTAAGGAAGAAAATAATTAACTGCTCAAAAAAGAATATCCAAAAATTTAAGCTAAATAAATATAAAAACATAACACATCAAAATTCTTGGGCTGCAGCTATAATAAAACTTTAAAGAACATTTATTGTACTTAATGCTTATGTTAAAAAGAAGAAAGGTCTCAAATCAGTTGACTTCAGCTTCCACCTTATAAAACTAGAAAAAACAGGAGCAATTGAAACCTAAGGACCCAAGGAAAAAAATGAAATAATAAAGATCAGAGCAGAAATCAATAAAATAGAACACAGGAAAACAATAAAGAAAAATCAGTAACAGAAACAGATGCTTCTTTGAAGGAGTTTTTAAAATAAAATTAAATTGAATAAGCTTGCTCAGAGTGGTCAGAGAAAAAAAATCAAAGTAATAATTTACAAGTATGGAAATAAGAAAGGTGTTATCACTACTGATTCTATAGATATTAATAAGATAATCAGAGAAATTATGAACTACTTATGGACAAATTATCAACAATAAATTCATTGGCTAAATTAAATGGGCAAATATATTCAGAGACACAAACTACACAGGCTCACTATAAAATAAAAATAAACGGAACAACCTGATCTGTATTTAAAAAGAAATTATAGTTAAAAACTTTTACAAATAGAAAACTCCAGGCCAAAATGGATTACTGGTTAGTGATACAAAATATTTAAGAAAGAAATAACACCAGTTGTATATAAAAATCTTTCAAACTTTTTTTAAAAATGCTTTTGAATTCAGTCTATGTGGTCAATGTTGTTGGAATACAAAAACCAAAAAAACAAAAGAACAAAAACCTATACACCAATGTCTCTCATGAACATAGACAAAAATTTTTAATAGTATACTGGCAAATCAAATCAAATCATATATGCAAATAATGATAAATCATGACAAAATTGAGTTTATTTTAGTAGTGCAAGGTTGATCTAACATTTGAGGATCCACAAGTATAACTCAACAGGTTAACAGTCTAAATATACATCTATATTTTAAAATCCTAATTTTAAAAAATGTGCAAAAGATTTGAATATAGATACCTTTAAAGAAGATATGCTGAAGTCAGGTAAGCACATATAAATATGGTCAACTTCATTAGCAAATAGGGAAATGTAAATTAAAACCAGAGTGTTATTGTGTGTGCATGCATGTGTGTGTGTATGTGTGTGTTTGTGTGTGTGCATGTGTGCATCAGACCAAAATTTTTAAAATGTAGACAGGCACAAATATTAGTTTCTTAAAAAGTTAGACATACATCAACCAGATGTATCACTCATTCCATTCTTGAGTTTTTACCCAAGCAGATAGGAATGAGAAGGAGGAATTGCAAAAGGCACAAGGAAACTTCTGTGGGTGAATTATGTTCATCATCATGATTGTTTTAATGGTTTTATGTGTGTACATGTGTCAAAACTTATGCCATTATGCAATTTAAACATGTAGCTTTTTGTATATTGATTATACCTCAATAAAGCTCTTTAGGAAAAGGAGAGTATGTTTGTCTTATGTTGAGCTCTTGAGGGGAAAAAGTCTCCTCTGAGAATTAGTAATTATAGCTTGCCCTCATGTAGATTTGACTTATAAAATTGCACTAACTAATGCTTCCGGAGACCCCAACATGAGAAATGAATATAAATTTGCCCAACCATAAATCCTGGTAAGAGCTAAAACAAATTTATCTTAAGGGAGACACTCTCAATTGTAACCCTGTGATATTCCTACAATAAAGTCATGAAATTTAAATATAAGTTTGTAATCCAATATTCCCAAACATTCAAGAAAGCAGAAAACCATAAGTCAAAGCTGGAATTCTCCACAGGAGCCCCCACAGGACATACGTACTGATTTATCATATACAAAATATGAATTTCATTAAATACTTAAAGACATTAAAATACAGAATTTTAAAAAATAAGATAAACTTCAAAGAGAAACAAATTGAACATCTAAAAATAAAAATTATATTCACTGAAGTTACACATGAAAGAAATTAAACAGTGATGAGATTAAGTTAAAAAGAAAAAAAGTGATCTGAAATATAGACCTACAGGAATTACATGAAATATGCCACAAAGAGCTAGAAATTTAGTGATAAAAGAGATTAAGAGATTTGGAAGAGGTAGTAAGTTCCCATATGCTTCTAATCCCACCTTAAATTAGCAATACTCATGAGACAGTGAGAGAGAAATTATGCAAATAACAACCAAAATTTTTCTATAACTGGTAAAAAGCATGAATGTTTGGATTCAGAAGTCCATCAGTTCCTAAGGAGAATAAATAAATCCAAGAAGTGCTGATGAATCAGGTAGTTGTAAAGCATAGACAACAAAATTGATAAAAATTTTCAATATTTTATGTTTAAATTTTTCTATACCATTTTCAGGGGATTTTTTCCTCTATGCGTTAACCTACTGAACACCTCTATGAGGAAATTTATTGCCACTTAAAACATTTAAGAATTTATTTAAAAATACTCAGAAATATGATTCAGCAAAGATAAAAATAAATCCATATTCAGGAAACTTTGGGTTTGAAAGCTCAGCTGTGCCACTTGTCAGCAATATGTTGTTGTTCCCTATGTAAGCAAGAAGCAAACATTGTTTAGAAGCAAGAGATATGAATTTTTGTCCCAATTTTACCTGTAATTTATAATTCCATTATTATTAAACTAATTCATCATTTAATTTTCCTTTTGAAAAAAATGCATTTAAATTACGTCACCTGTCATCGAGGGTTGTTAAAAGGCAAAATAATAATCGAAGATAAATGTCAAAAAGGGTTTGGGAAAATATGACATGTAATTGATACCTACTATTTAAGGCTATTTTTGAGTCGAGTGTTCTGTTTTAACTAGCTGTCACCCTTAGAGACAGAACTTTATGCCTTTGCTGCTGTTTCATAGGTACAAAGCATGCCATAGTAGATAAGAATTCAATTACTGCTTAGAGGGCATACTTTGTAGCTTACTAGAAAAATGTCCTGAGTCAAGTAAGAGAATCTCAGAATAGAAAGGGATGATAAATGTCATATTTGGGCTTCCATGAGTATTTATTAATAAGCAATTGAATCTCCTTTACCACTGCCTTATCAAGGGTGGTTAAACTTATGATTGAATATGTCTTGTGATAAGAAATGCAGTACTACCTAGAAAGCCAACGCTGAGTGTCAAAAAGTTATTCCTTATCCTGGCACACTCAACCTTAATGACACTTGTTTTCCCCAAAAAGAAAGTGGGGTGATAATAATAGCAACCATTTATTAACTACCTACTATATGTCAAGCATGGAATTAGGCACTTTACATAGTTAAATTCTAATCATCCCAAATTCCTGCAAGATAAGTATAACTATCCTCCTTTGACACATAAGGAAACTGAGATTGAGATTTAAGTGTCTTTGCCCAGGGCCACACACTAATCATTAGAAAAATCTAACTCTTGCTTCCAGTCTGCTAAGATTGGTGTAAAAAAAAAAAAATAAAGAAATCACACAAGAAAAAGAGATTTTTAAATTGAATTTAAAAAAAATACAAGCTGATTTTATAATTATTGGAAATGTCTACATGGCAGGAGCGATGTTCAATTTCAGCCCACTTCTTAGTATGACAGAGATGCTCAATAACAGTTCATTTACTTATCTTAAATACAGAACACTGCACCGCTAAACATATTCAATAATGCTGAGGTCTACCAAATCTTTCCAACAAAGAAATGAAGAAGTAATAAAGGCAGTATTTCCATAAAAATAAGACAGTTTAAATGCATCTAAATATTCTTTCTGAATAATTCTGATGACACTGATTTTGGTTGTATTTTTGAGGATTTATGTTATATTTTCTATGCTTATTGGAAGTTGTTAAAAGTTTAGGAAAGATGGTTTACACCTGTAGCCCCAGCCACTTGAGAAACTGAGTCAGGAGAATCACCTAGGCTCAGGAATTTAAGGCCAAAAGTCAAGAAAAATAGTTCAGGAAAATTTCCAGCCTTCCCAGAATGGCACACAATCATGGAAGACCGTCACACTTTCCGAGGCTGTAGGCTTTTAAAATATGAGAAAGTGTCAGGAAGACAACTTTTCAAGATTTCAATTTAAAAAATCTTTACTATTAAAGATATTTATCTGCTATAGGGTTGACTTAATGTCTCTTCCAAGAAAGTATGAAATTGTAAAAAACAAAGGCATAAAATTTAAACTTTCACAGAGAAAGCACCAAGAAGAGGATAAAATAAAGAATCATCTCTGTGCCTTTATTCTTCCCCTGGAACCCACATACACCTCCAAACATGAAGGTGAGTTGGGGGCTTTCTAAAGCCAGCAGGGGCCCCCACAAAGTGCCCTCAGGTCCTCCTCTCCATGTGTACCCAGGCACTGACCTCTGGGCCTTGATCTTTCATTCACTTCTTAGACTTCTTTGTCCATAACTTCCTCCCTGATTCTCACAAACCTGATTCTGGCTTTCTTCACTGAATTCACACTCTGTGTCTGTCTGGATTCAGCATTCAATTTTTAAAATTAACTTAAAGTTAACTTAATTTTAAGTTCCAGGATACATGTGCAGGATGTACAGGTTGTTACATAGGTAAATGTGTGCCATGGTGGTTTGCTGCACCTGTTAACCCACCACCTAGGTATCAAGCCTGGCATGCATTAGCTATCTTTCCTGATGCTCTCCCCACAGTCTGTACTACCCCAGCAACCCCTAGTGTGTGTTGTTCTCCTCCCTGTGTCTATGTGTTTTCCTTGTTCAGCTCCCACTTATAAGTGACAATGTGTGGTGACATGAATGGAGCTGGAAGCCATTGTCCTCAGCAAACTAACGTAGAAACAGAAAATCATCAGTTCATTATAACGAATATTTGTTTAAGGTCTACTATTCCCCAGATCCTGCTAGACCACAATAAAATGGTGACAAAACACACAAGCTCTCAACTCTCAGAGTTCACAGACTGGTGGGAAATGATCACATCAATGAAGGAAAGGTGGAACTTGAATAAGCATTTAAAAAGAGAAAGTCATGGTACCAGAAGTGCCTAAACAGAGAATTGACTAGTCACACAAGTCAGGAAAAGTTTTTCTGGAGAAATGACATATGTGTTGAGATCTAAAGTAAAGTTAGGAGTTATGTAAAAAGAAAATCCAAATCTATAACAACTGAAAAAAAATACCAGAAAAATATATTTATGCTTCTGTTCAGTTTCCTGCTTATATGCTTTATTAGTATACACATTCCCTGCTACTTCTGTAACAAGTTACCATACATTTACTGGCTTACAACAACACTTATTTATTGTTTTACAATGCTGGAGGCCAGAATTCTGAAATGGGTTCCACTAGACTGAAATCAAGGGGTCAGCATGGCCTGCCATCTCTGGGGACCCTACAGGAGAATCATTTTCCTTTCTTTTCCCAGCATCTGAAGGCTGCCCTCATCCTCGGCTCATGCCTTGCATTACATTGTCGTTTCTTGCCCTGTTTCCATTGCCACATTGCCTTCTGCCTCTCCTGGAGTAAAAATCTCCCTCTGTCTCCCCTTTATAAGGTACTTACTATGCCATTTAGGGCAGATAGAGATAATCCAGGATCATGTCCCCATCTCAAGATCCTTAACTGTAACATATCTGCAAAGTTCCTTTTGCCATCTAGAGTCACAGTCATAGATTCCAGGGATTGGGAGGAAGATATCTTGGGGTGGGGGAGGGATTACTCAGCCCACCACAATCAATAACTCTATATTCACACAATGAAAAAAAAATTCAGCATGAACTCATTGCCTAAGTGAATACACTAATGCATTCCCTAGGATCCCTTCAGGACAGAGACACTCAGTCTTTCTAAGGAATTGCTCTTGGCCCAAAGCAGCTGCCGTTTCCCAGATTATACCTCGTACCACCACCACCCCTACAGGGGACAGATCATACTCAATGACTGCTCTGTGCAGTATATCAATGCCTCCATTGGACAAGGAGGCGTTGATATACTGGACACCTCCATTCAGGACAAGTTGGAAAGGCCGTCCCTGTACCCCTGCTCCCCAGGCACCTCTGCTGGGTCTGTTCAGCTTCACCCTCTGTCCAGTCCTGCCTTGTTTCCTCCCTCACAGGTGCTGCTTCTGAGACCTCTTCCAAATAAACCTCCTGCATGCACATTTCTGCCTCAAAGTCTGTTCCCAAAACCTGGCTAATGGCAGGACTCATACAGAATTTTAGCTTTGGTGTTTAGCAATGTTTGTTTTTGTTTTTTCTTTTTCTTTGCTTTAAAAATACAAAATAAAAACATTAACTTGACTGAGATATCTGATCATTCTTTCTTCTCCTGTCCTCCTACTCTCTTAAAATTATTTTCCTTTTTATTGGCATAGTTTCTTCAAAAGTGTTTTATTTTTGTGTGTGTGTGCCAAAACCTTCCGAGCTTTATATGGCAGAGAATGTTTTCATAGTCCCTTACACTAAAATAATAGTTTGGCTGAATATGAAACCCTAAGCTCAAAGTGCATTTCTTAACCACTTTGAAAATATTACTCCATTATCTCCTTGCATATTGATTGAAGTCTTATGTCTAATTGATTTTCATCTCTTGTTACCCTACTCTTTCTCTTTAAAGTTTTCATAATACTCCCTTATCTGCAGTGTTCCTAAACTAGAATACATCTGAGTGTGGCTCTTGTCTTATGTCTCTTTGCTTTGTTTTGTGCACTGTGAGCCCTTTCACCAAGAGCCAATCATCATTTTCTTCTAGAAAAGATATTATTTTTGAACGATGTCCTTCCCTTTTCATTTATTTGCCTCTCTCATTCTGGGCATCCTGCCACCCAGAGGTCATACATCTTCTACCATACATGTCCCTCTGAAATTTTACATAATTTTTCATCTACTTTTTTCTCATTCTGCTGCCTACAATAAGACTGACTCAACTAAAAAATCTTTCAAAGCACTGGTTTGTTCTTCAGCTGAAGTCATTCTTTCATTTAACCCATATTGTGTTTTCTGTTACTGTTACTTTATATTTCATATCCAATGTTTCCAACTGATATAAAAATTTTTTCATTTTTATTTATGTTTTAATAGCTTTTGGTGTACAGTTGGTTTTTGATTATATGAATAAGTTCTTTAGTGGTGATTTCTGAGATTTTAGTGCACTCATCATCAGAGCAGTGTAAACTGTACTCAATACATACTCTTTAATCCCTCACGTCCCTCCCAAAAATCCCCCTGTGAGTCACCAAGGACCATTGTATCATTCTTGTGCCTTTACATCCTCATAGCTTAGCTCCCACTAAGCAAGAATACACGATATTTGGTTTTTCATTCCTGAGTTACTTCACTTAGAATAATGGCCTCCAGCTCTATTCAAGTTGCTGCAACATAAATAAATCTGTTTCTTTTTATGGCTGAGTAGTATTCCATGGTGTATATATATATCATATTTTCTTTGTCCACTTGTTGGTTGATGGACACTTAGATTGATTCCTTATGTTTGCAATTGCAAATTGTGCTGCTATAAACGTGTGTAAATGTGTCTCTTTCATATAACAATTTCTTTTCCTTTGGGTAGTTACTCAGTAGCAGGATTGCTAAATTGAATGGTAATTCTACTTTTAGTTCTCTAAGGAATCTCCGAATTGTTTTTCATACTGGTTGTACTAATTTGCATTCCCACCAGCCCAACTTATATGCTTTTTAAAACTTTTTGGTTTAGCTTCATAGTACCAATATGTTCTTTTGAAGATAATTAGTATGTTATTTTATATTATTAATCTGTGTAGGTGATTTACCTTTCTTCATTTAGCATATGTTATTTATTACTTTTTTCTTTATTTTACAGTGATTGTACTTCTCAGATATTTATTTAATTCTGCTTGATAACTCATGCTGCCCTGGAACTATTAGCTACCTTTTTAAGGCACAGTATATTTTGACATGTTTGGAAGCCCAGGCCCTAGTGTGTATTTCTGCTTTCAGTTTAAAAAGACAGAAGAAAATCTGCCCCAAGCAAGAGAGCCCCAGATACCACTATGGTAATTTACACATATTTGTTTGCTGCCATTCTACCAAACAATTCACCTCCTTAAAGTCTTTCAAAGAGGGAGCACTGGTAGAATATCACCTCCTTAGAGTATAATCCTCTATAATCTTGATTGTGTAGAAAACAGAGGAGTCCAGGCTCAGAGCCTACCAGTCTGGCACTCACCTCATGTACTCAGCTCTTCATCTCAACCTGATTTGTGTGCTACTCTGAGAGTAGCAATAGACACTGCATTGTCTGGTCACCAGAAAGGGAACAAACGAATAGGCCAGGTATATCTGGATTTGGCAGCAACCCCAGATTATACACAGTACTTAATTTTCATACAATTAGAATAAAATATGTACTGCCTAGTGAAATGAAGAAAAAAATTTTAAAGTACAGAAAATAAAAAATACAAAATAAAATAACAGATGTAACACACAATATTGAAGAAATTAGAAAAAAAATAAATAGGGTACAATTGCCCATTAAAAGACATAGATTCCCAGATTGCATTAAATAAACAATCAAAAAAGAACCAAAAATATGTCTTCTGAAATATGTCAAAAAAATGGACGGTGAAAGAGAAAATGGAAAATAATGAAAAAAATTCTGGAAATTATATTAAAAAGAAACTAATTTTAATAATCTGACAATAAATATTTCAAAAAAAGTTACAAGTGTGAACAGGTACATTATATATATATAAATAAAAATTCATTATGAATATGATGCATTGAACAATATAGTCTCAAATCACATCAAGCAATAACTGAAAAAACTCAGAAGAAAATAAATCAATAAAAATATTATTGTAACAAATACTCCTTAGAACATAATAGGTGAAGCAGATAAAAATAACATAAAGGCAATCTGAGTACCAGAATATTCACACTTAGAATAATTTGAATACTATTTTTTAAATTATTTATTGACTTTTCAAAAAAATTACACACTAGGTAACAAAAGGAAGTCTTAATGAATTTCAAATAATAAACATCATACCTACTGTATCATCTGTCTCTATACTATTAACACAAAAATTAATAGTGTCAAAAAAGAAAGAAAAAGCTAAAAATTCTCAATGTCTTAAAACTAAATAACATATTAAATAATGATGGGCTTCAAAAACAAATTACAAAACACTTAAAAGTAATCACTAAAAGAACACTAAGTCAGAATTCATATAACTCAACTAAAGCAGTATTCGGAAGAAAATTTACAGATTTCAGTATATTTATTGGGAAATGGAAATTGAAAACAAATGAGCTTAGTGTTAACTTTGTAAAGCAGAAAAAATGAACCAAAAAATACACCCAAAATAAAAGTAGGAAATAAATAATAGAAAAGATAGAAATCAATGACTCAGAACAGAAGATGCATGAGATCAACAAAACTAAAGTGATTTATTTGAAGGGACTAAGCATCTGAAAGACCTCTGAAAACAGAATTCAAGAAAAAGAGTGAATATGTAAACAAACAGTGAAAAGAGAAAGGTATAAAATCAATTCATACAGATTAGTTTCAAAAATGAAACAATGTTTTGTGCAACTGCACCCAAAAAAAAATGGAAACATGAAGACTAATTTTAAACTCATTTATGTTCATAGACCACTGAATCATGAAATTACTTACTGATACCAATTATTAGCTATTTATAGTTAAAACTTGTTAAAAATTAATACTTTAGGATCAAATAGAATGTATTTTAGGAATGCAAAAATGCTTTGGCCTTAGAAAACCTATCAATGTGAATAGCATCATTAATTCAATAGATACAGTGATAGCATTTGATGAAGTTCTGATACATTAAATGTTCAAAGCAAGTTAACAATACAACAGGTGTTCTTTAACTTAAAAAGATCATGTAATAAAAATTTACATCAAACATTATACTTGGTGAACTTTAGATGGGCTTTTATTCATATCAAAAACAAAACAAGGATATCTACCGCATAGCTAACGTTCCAGATGGTTCTATAAATGCAGTAATTGTAATTAGACAAGCAAAAGAAAGTAATATGGATAAAAATAGAATAGGAAAAAATAATATATTCATTTTTGCAGAAAATCTGATTGTCTGCACGAAGGAAACAACAGAACCAGTAAACCATCAGAACTCAGAGGAGAGTTTGGTAATGTTTTCAAAGTATGAAAATCGCTGTTTATCTGCACTATTTTTAATGAACTAGAAAATAAGATGCCATTCATAATCACTAACAACTATAAATTATCTAGAAATAAACTTAATAAAATGCATAAGGTTTTCATGGAAGTCTTTTCTGACTACCAAATACATGAAAGGGTCTTCATACATGAAGGAAATTTTATTCTCTTGTATGGAACAACTTAAAATTGTGAAAATGACAATTCTTTCCAAATTTATCTAAAATTCAATGTGCTCTTAAGAAAAATTCCTATTTTTTATGAACTTGAAAACATATTCTAAAAGTAATATAGAAAAAGAAAATTTAATGAAGGCTATGTCGACCAAGAAAAAACAGGGAATGTGTCCTGTTTGATATTAGACCAGATTATAAAGCAAAGTAATAAGAAGCACATGGTAGTTGTAAGAAAAAAGAAATAAAGGACAAACATAGTCCCATGGAAAAGAAGAGCTCAGAAACAATCCCTTGTATATATGGGAACATGACTCAAGGTATAGATTATTATTCAAAGAAAACTGACTCGTTACATGGAGAAAAATAAAACCAGATCCTTACTTCACACCATTGATGTAATTTAGAAAATTTGAGATGGGAGAATAGCTTGAGCAAAGGAGTTCAAGACCAGCCTAAACAACATAATGAGATCCCATTCTCCACACACACACACAAAAATCATTTTATTTTTGAAACAATGAAGTAGCAACATTAAAGAACATTTTAAGGCCAGGAGTGGTCGCTCATGCCTGTAATCCCAGCACTTTGGGAGGCTGAGGCAGGTGGATCACGAGGTCAGGAGTTCAAGACCAGCCTGGCCAAGATGGTGAAACCCCGTCTTTTTCAAAAATACAATAATTAGCTGGGCATGGTGGCGCGCACCTGTAATCTCAGCTACTCAGGAGGCTGAGGCAGGGAATTGCTTAAACCAGGAGGCAAAGGTTGCAGTGAGCCAAGATCGTGCCACTGCACTCCGGCCTGGGCAACAGAGCAAAATTCTGTCTCAAAAAAAAAAAAAAAGAATATTTTAAAATGGAAAAAATGATCATAATGCCACCACTCTAACAAAATCACATTCATGTTAGTGTATTCTTCTCTAGCACAAGTCCTTTTATCAATATAATCTGCCTCAATGCCATCATAACCTATAGATCTTATTATAAAATGTCATAGAACGTGTGATGGTTCTATCTCTGTAGATTTTCTAAAGCAGTTTCTGTTTGTTGGGCATAGTAACTGTTAGAGAGTAGGTCACTTTATATGTGGACTAGAGAATCTAAAGAGACCTAGCCTGCCTTTGCTGTAACCTTTGCACAGCATCTGAAATATCTGTTCTACCACTGAAATGCTGTTCCCTAAGACCTATTGGTCTCAGTTCCAACCAATCCCTCCTCCAGTTTTATGCCAGACCTGTTTGGTTCCTCAAGGTCAAAAATATACTTTTCAGAAATTCCAAAGGAAAATGACCACTTGGTACTGTAGAAAAGATGAAAGGGAGAGATGAGAGAAAAAAAAACTGACTAAAGTTACACAGAAGAGAATAAAGCTAAATTTGTACAGTCTTCAGTGGGTAGGTCAGAATTGTTGGTCAGAAGTTCAAAAGTAGCATCATGAATAACCTAGATGTTTGATGGCTACCTGTGCAAATGGCAGGCAGGTTCTATTGCCAGGAGGGAATGTGCATTTGCTAAAATGAAAAAAAAAATTCTAGGACTAAGATCTCATCTATGGAGAGAGAACAAATTTCCTATAATGAGATTTGGCAAATCTGCCCACAACCTGTCTGAGAGCACACTGAAAAACAAATGAGCAATGCCTCCCCTAGTGTTCTGCTGACATACTAATTAGGCCTCCTCCAAGGCAGCTTATCACAACAGCTCCCAGTGCTTATACCTACCCCCACCCCCAGCCCCAGAGAGCAGACTCTTTTCCACCGTAAAGGAGTTGAGAAGAACTCCAAGCTCTTTACAGAGTTTGGGTGCAGCCAGTAGTTCTCTACCCTGGTTGCACATCATTGTCAGTGGGAGGCTGGAGGGAGAGGAGGAGGTCTCTAAAAATTAATTGGTCTTGGACCACACATCATGAGTTAAATCACAAGGACTAAAGATGAGGCTCAGACATTTAGACTTAAAAAATTCTCTAGGTAATTCTAATGTGCAGCCAGTTTTAAGAATCACAGAGTTAGGCTGGAAGCAATGAAGCTGCTCAACAGACAGTAGTGGAAAGAAGGATCCCTTAGGCTGGTGAAAAGCTGCAACCTGTACCACAAACACACACCTAATTTCAAAAGGCTTGTATCATTCTCTTGTTGTGTAGATTGTCTTCTATAAGATCAGATTTTCCAAAATCAACCTTTTTCCTAATTTACTGTCTTCATTGATTAAACTCCCATTCTGCCTTCCGGTGAAAATCTTGACCTAATCAATTCTACTTAGATTTTGTCACTTTAAGGAATTCTCAGTCATTTCAAGTTATGTGTAAGTCTGTTCAGGTTACCTGCCTCCTTTATTCTCCCTGGGTGAGGTTTATATCTGGGGAAAAGAGGAGCTACAGAAGTAAGAAAATAGGCACCAGGACCTATGCCATCCTGTGCTGGGGTTCTTTAAGAGGCAAAATTATCCTGTCTTAAATTTCAGTTGAAAAGTCTCCCTCCTGCTGAAATGGCGTGTACTGTTGGCCTACAGAATTGTGTCTCTCCAGGACTACATCCCCTGGCACAATCGTGAGCATCTCTTCCTCTCCTCTCTTCTCTGCTCCCCTCTTTTTCTCCCCATCTCTCTCTCTCCCCTCTTCTTCCTGCTTTTCTTGTTACTTTTCCTCTTTCTTTCTTTCTCCTCCTCCTTTCTCTCTCTCTCTGTCACTCTTTCTCTCTCCTCCACACCTCCTTCCCCTTTTATGTGTGCTGGGAAACCTAGGAAAATTCTAGCTGTTGTTTTGAATGAACAGACACCTCTGCCCCAAATTCTCTTCCCCTATCATTCACATCTTTACCTTTGTTGTCTGTAGCAAATGTGCAAGATGACCTCCTTCTAGAGTTTTAAATAGGAATAGGCCAGACCGTCATTCTATTGCACTCCATTTTGGCATGGAGGAGTTTATCATGAGCTTTGCTGTCCCACTTGGCTTCAATGCAGAGGGTGAGTCACAGGTCTTCTCTACACTTGAGTTCTACACTTAAAAAGTGTGCTCTAGAATCTCCCCCAGAACTTGGCCTAGAGTTACTAGGACCGAAAGAAGACCTCCTAACTTTTCATTTCACTCTCTTGATTCTCCTTTGACGTCTCCTCCCCTCCATAATTTAAGTGATTCTATCTAGTGGGGTGGGGAAGTAGAAGAACTTCCCTCGAAATTGCTTCACCTAAAACATTCCTGGGTATAGCTGAAATTAACTGTTTGAATTTGAAAAACAAGAACAAGGTAAATGAAATAGAGATGGATGGAGAATCTCATACATCAACTAATGTCAAAATTGCACTCTGCTGCACAATACTTGAATCAACATTTTTACAAATCTTACAACTAGATATCTTTATCCTAGATAAGAAAACTAAAGTCACTCATCTAATATATGGATTGTTTTTATCAAGGGGTGATAAATACTGCAGGGTTTTTTTAATGCCTTTTACTCATAAAATTCAATGTTCTCTCCTCATTCCCTCCAAACAAGCTCTGTGGCCCTCCCATAGCAGTACTGCCAAATTGGATTTTCTGGGGAACAATAAAAAGGGCTTTTACAAATATATCAGGTAATTTTGTTGCACACTAAATTGTGAGAACCACTGCCAAGTGTCCTATTACTTGAGGATTGTTCATATTTTTCTAGCTAGTGGTCAGCTTGAATCCATTCTGAATAGCAGTTGAAAGAAGATGGCCTCTTGTCTGAAGAACTGGAGATAATATAGTAAATAGAAAGTTAAGATGCTTTTTTGGTTTACATTTTTCATGAAGACTCAGTATTTACATTTAAGATATTATTCACAGTTAAAAATGACAGAAGTAACTAACTGAGAGGACAATAAAAAATTAAGGTATTAAATTACTGATTGGTGCTAGGACTATGCTAAGAATTGTATAAGGTATGACTTCTCACAAAAACCATGTGGCATATATAGTATTAATTATCTTATAGATGAGAAAGCTGATGTTTATATAGAGTATAGCCTAATATCATATCATGCATTTAATAATTGAACAGTTATTAAAATTCAGCTCCAACCTCTTTATATATTTTCTCATTATATTTTCTTGAGAGTCAGACTGTCTTTTTCTGAGATCAGTCCCAGACTTTTTTAAAAAAGAAAGAAAAATAAAAAACGGAAGGAAAGAAGAAAGGCAAATAGGAAGGAAGAGAGAAAGAAAGGAAAACCTTTAACAATTACATAGAATGTATGAGTATTAAGTACCAGAGTACAGTGAAATTTAAAATCTTTCAGGGAGCTGATTGTTCTTCCATTGATGCCCATCTCATCCTAGAGCATGATTTTATTTGGTTGTTATACTCACAAATGTCCATTTTATATTTGGAAATTCTTGTCTATTGCAATGAAGTCTCCCTGGAACAATAGGTTAAAAAAGACATAACTTCTCAAACTGTGGACCACATGATCCAAGAAAGGGAATTGGCATGTTAGATTCAAACGCTGAACGTCAATGTGACAGCTTAGGTTTTTCTTTTAGTTTGTTTGTTTTCATGAAGAAGAGAAATAAAGAATATTTACCCAGTATGCGGCATGTGTGAAAAGTCTGTTTCTGTTACAAAGGGGAATAATTTAAAAGTGCATGCTCTTTTCTGAGAATTCCAGCCTATATATAAATCAATAGAGCAGAAATGTAGCAAGAGAGATAAATTATATTTTGCAAAATGGTCAAGCTCCGTTGGTCCGACCAGGAATATTATATCAGCATCTTTGAATACCATTGTTTTGGGGCTTGATTTACTCAGATATTGATAAAATTCAATCATATATTTTTGTCTATTCAAAGGATAAATTCTATATTGGCCCTTCACTGACATGCTTAATACACATAGAAATTTCACCCAAAAGTTATTGTGCCAATCAATCATTTCTGCAGCTACATCCTACATCCTCTTTAGATTTTACCCGGCCAGGACATATGGATATCAATCAATGTTTCCTGTATAGGATACTATAGGCCACAGCTCTATGATACTGAGTCTTCTTCTTCTAATCATTATTTTATTAAGAATAATGAATGTATATGAGGCAATCAAAGAAAACAATTGATTTTTTCTTCATTCCAAAAGGTATCAGAATTCATATATCTGCATTAAAGATTCCCTTTCAGAGCAGGGAATAAATAATATTATCAATCCACAAAATGTTTTAGAGGCCTCTTTGGACATGGATTTAGAACTGCTTCTAAACCACACATGGAACTTAACTTAGTATTTTATAGTCACACTATTTAGATCTGAATCTGTTTTATTCACCTTTTACTACTTCTGAAATCACAAAGAATGACTGCCAATGTGGTTAATCCAGTGGAACTCTGAGGGCAATTCCAGAATCAGAGCTCCTCTCCTCCAAATACTGAGAGCAACTGGTCATAAGCACATGACTAGAAAACTAAAGTTCAGAAATGAATAGTGTTCATCTGGAAATAGTATTTCTCTTAACTCCCATTAACAGAAAAGTAAAAATAAAAATGAAGAGCCCAGCTTGGCTTTAAAGACTAGTCCTATCTAGACTAGCTAGAACAATGTCCAAATGAAGTATAGAAATAAGACATTTTTATAAAATAGAAACTGCAACCAGATTTGAAAATGAGAAAGGAATTGGTTCACTATTTACTTTCAAATCCTTTGTATCTCAGTACGAGCGCCTGCAACACCGCACTAAATGTACAGAAAATTAGTGAGAAAACAGGGGCAGGCAAATGAGTTTCCATTAGTCAATGTTCAAGGCAAGTTCAATTTGTGTTGTTAAATGAATGAATGAATGAATGATATTTTTTATTCTTCAAATACATTGAATGCATTAAAATTTACACTTCCAGAATGAGAGACCAATGAATTAAGCTAGTTTTGCTTTTATCAGCCAAAACGAAGCAGGGTTATGGAAACAGAGGGACACCTGACTCAGGTGTGGGGACTGTAAGTGCCCTTTGTAGACCTCCGGGGCATCCTTACACTAGGACAAACATGGATTCTGGTTCCGGCAGACCTGGACCTTGACTCAGTTCTGCCACTCACTGACTGTGAAGTCCTTTAACCCCTATAGGCTTTAGTTTCCTCGCCTGTAGTATAGATAGAATAAAGCCTCTCTGGTGAAGCTGTTGAGATTTCAAAAGGTAATGTAATGAGCAATAATGTATTATAGGCTGGCACTGCCATGTAACAAATGTCCCAACAGATTATTTCACCCAATAGGCAGGAGGAACATGAGCCCTAAAACCCAAACAGAGACCTTCAGACACGTCTATTCTCATTCTATCAATGCTGAGAGTGAGAGGAAATATGGTTTAAAATTTGAAAAAAAACTACCTAAGGTTATGAATAGAAAAAACCATAGATTTGTTCACTGTAGTTCAGCAGACTGTACATCAGCCTTCATACCCTTAAAGTCTTAAAAGATGCAATTAGGACAAATTAATGAAAGAAATCCAAGAAAAGTATCCTTGAGAAATATTCATGTAATTCTCTCCTTCTTATTCTACACCTTTGTGCTCAGGCATCCTCCACCATGAGATCCTAAAAACCCTGTCTGAAATAGTGCCCCTCTGCCTCCCGAATCTGCATTCATTTTCTTCATAGTTCCTATCCCTACCTGGCCTTATTTTCTACTTTCTTTTGTTTTCATTGTCTTTCTCCCACTCTAGAATTTAAGCTTTTGAGGACATGTAGTAGTCACTCAATTATTTCTTGAATAAATGTTAATAAGCCAAAAATGTAAATTCCAAAGAATGATGAAAGATTATTACAGGAATATGGATAGCTTTTGAAATATATCTCTAAGTTTCAAAGTGAAACTACATAAATAGGAAAGATCCATAGAGTGAGAGAGAGGAAACTCAAATGAACTCAAGTCCTAACACTAGCTTAACTGAATGCTTTGGGAAAAAAAAAATTATTTTGAGCTTAATTTTATAACTTGAAAAATAAAGATACTTCGTGAAATAATTATTTAGGAGTCTCTTAGTGTTGTCATTTTATGCTGGGACTCCATGACTGGCAGAGGGAAGGGATGGTAGGGATGTGCAGACTGCAGACAGGAGCAAGTATGCTTGCCATGTAGGAGACTGAATTGAAGCTCACACCTGACTTTTTCCTGAGTGGCTCAGCATTTAGGCACTGCCTTCTTATAGAGAGAAAATACTTCCGGCCATCAGGATCCCCATACAAGCCCAGCTATAGTTTGAAACAGTGATGTTGGCCACATCACCTAATTACCTTTTATTCTTACTATTTCTTGGATCTTTTCTGTAAGGCATGGCTTCTTGCATATGTAACCCAAAACTCTGTCGTAAGAGACCATGTTGACTCCGCCTGCCCCAACTAGCAACCAACAAATGGATATGAAATGTACGATCTATGTATCCTAGATTTTAGTTTTCTCTGGTGTCTCATGTATTTTATGATCAGCACACTCATTAGACACTCTCAAACAACTTTATTAGCTCTCTCTCACCTTCCAGAAGCTTCTCATTGCCTTTTCTTAGCAAATTTATTTTCCTGTCTGTGTCCAGGACTCTGAAATTGGATCCAAATGTGTTTCATTTGTTTCTAACTAAAATGCCATGCATTTTCACATGACTTTTGCCACCTCTTAATATCAGCTCATTTCTTTCCTCCATCACCTTCCTCTTTCAATATGCACCTTCTTCCACTTTAATTTCTCTCCCACAGAACTCACTGATTAGCTGATGAGGCTTCAGGTTTCATTGGCTGTGTATAACTTGTTCATTCCACAGCCGCTTGACATGGAATTACTCTCGATCAGAGCAGTTGTGCACTCAACGAGCCACAGACAGTGCAAGTCTTCAGCAGGCAGTCAACAGCTCGTGCATGCTGTCAAATTAATGTGCTTGAACAAGTGCTGAGAGCCACATATTTCCTCACGTGGTGTTATTCTAGCATGGATGTAACATGCTGTACATATCCTATCCTTTTTATTTTTCCTGTTGGATATTTGAAGAGCTTACAGTAGAATTTCTTAGCACTACTTGTAGTTTCTCTCCGTCAATCTTCCTATAGTTGCTAATCTTTGTCTCTAAAAAATCAAAGCCCCTATAAGATACTCGTAAAACAGAGCCTGGAGTCAGGGAATAGATAGATAAACAAGAAATGACCTGAGAAGTTTTCTGGCTCTGATACTTGATTTGTCAGGTAAGGAAACCAAGCACAGAAGGAAGCAGAGATGCAGCTATTTAGCCAAGGTACCTCTCAAATCAGTACCTCAATCATTCCCAGTATTAGCTATATCTAGAGTTAAACCAAAGAGATGTTGGATAGTTGATCTGAGAGAACTCAGTCAGCTTTTGAGAAAACAAGGGTTTAAATTTATATGAAGCTGGCAGATTTGTAGGCTACTACTGCATCACAAGCAAAAGGACCCTGTGTGTAAGAGGAAAAAGAATGAAAATAGATGTGCCGTATTCATGCTGATGATTAAGGAGGAAGAGCTTTGCATGGGACCTGCTGATAGCATCTCAACTGGACCTGAGTTGGATTCAGGTAGGAACCAATCTGCCAGCAGTGCTGTTAATGGGAATTGCTGAGGTTTCTAAGGAACGCTTGTTTCAGAGTTCTCATTTTTGAGCTTAATTTCTTTCCTTTTCCAAAAATTTTTTATTATATGAAATATGTAAATACACACATTTGCATATCTGTGTTGATTCTGCACACTGAGAATATGGAATTCTCTTCTGCAGCTTGGCTTTTTTCACTCAGCAAATATACAGCGGCTATCTTGCCTGATCACAGTGTACATCTACCTCCCCTTTATTCTTTGTAATGGCTGCATAGTATTCCAGGGTTTAGATAACCAAAATCAATATAGTCACTTTCTAAATAGTTTTTTCTAATAATATAAATAATGTATGATCTTATTAACAAAAATAATTTGAATAAAGAATAGAAGTGAAAGAATCTTTCTTTCTCTCAATCTTATTCATATTCCCCTGAAATAACTATGCCAAGACACTGTTTTCAGTTGTTCTAATCTTCATGCTTGTGACTTTAAATAAAATACTTACCTTAGCAATCTATTTGTATTTACCAACATGAGAGTATCTAATTACCATCTATTCTTACTATTTTATCTATCTTTTCTGTAAGGCATAGCTTCTTGCACGTGTAAGCCATGTTCTGTCATCAAAAATTAGGAATTTAGTCTAGGTAATCTTCCTTTGCTACCTGTCTCATGCTCAATGCACATCTCATTTCAATGTTGTTACATTTATATTTTCAATGTTCATAATATTTGAATCTTAATGTGACTATAAGTTAATCTCTTATACTTTACATTTAGGATGTGGCTAAAACTCATTTTAAAAATCAATGTTTTTATTACTATGACTTTGCAATTTTATGCCATAACAATTTATTGAAGAAAAGGTTTTTAAGTATCTTTATTCAAAATATATCAAATTTTCTTTCTCATTTATTTCACTTCCTCTGAGACATAGTCAACTGCCACTGTTCCTTGTATCTAATATCTATTCCCAGGATTAATTTTTCTTTTTTCTTCCTGAAGCATGTTCTAAAGTATGCTTTTTCATGTAAAATGTCTAGGAGAAAATTTTTTCATATTCTTATATGTCCAACATTGTTATATACTTTGCTCTTAAGTTTGTTTGAGAACATTCCTAGAAATAGAGTCTAGGTCCAAATGTATTCTATTTGATTTTAAAGATATTAAAATATTGTATTCTTGTATTCAACCTGTTATCAGTCTGATTCCTAGTTCATTGTAAATAACATAATCTTCTTTATTCTTTACTTTCTGAAAGTATCAATAGTCAAACTTTGTATACTTGTTTTGTTATAATTAGATTCAGGTTAAAGGACATATTCTGTTCTCCAACAACCTTTTATTTTATTTATTTATTTATTTATTTTTAAAATTTTTATTGTATTTTATGTTTTGGGGTACATGTGAAGAACATGCAAGATCTAGGCAAAACCATTCAGGACATAGGCATAGGCAAGGACTTCATGACCAAAACACCAAAAGCATTGGCAACAAGGGCCAAAATAGACAAATGGGACCTAATCAACCTTTTATTTTTGATGGCCTCTGCCTGAAGTAATTTTCACATTGGAGAGATTACAAAGCAGCAATTTTCTAAAGTGTTAATTCCTTCCATTAAAATAAGCTATTTTTTTCTTCTCTCTCTCTCTCTCTCTCTCACACACACACACAGAGTATATATTGATATCTAAGATATGCATATACATATACATGTATACCTTAACTATAAACAAGTGCTCATAAAACTATTTTTGTTCAATATGTTTCAACCTAATTTCTGGTTCCAGTACTGGGGAAGCAACTTGTTTTGGACTAACTCTTTCACAGATAACAACTAAGAACAATGGGAGAAATATGATAATAACTATTTGGAATCCCTGCAGGCAGAAATTAGAGATCTGACTTTTGATTCTGAGAACCACAGTGAATTTAACCCAAGTTCATTCAGCTTTTCACCAGATGGCATCCCGAGACACAGGGCATTAAACACCTAGAATTCAAGAAAACAGCCCTAGTGTAGTTGGTCTGAAAAATCCAAGGAAGTATTTGAGATGACCAGAGTTGTGCAAAATTGAGTGGAAAATCCTAAAAATGGGGAAATCTCAGAGACCCCAAAGTCTCCATATAAACTCTCCTCAAATCCTTGGCCATGTTTTAAAGAAAGCAGAGACACCAAAGAGAAAATGAGTAAATGTCTGAAACAGCTGAGTGGAGATTTCAACAGATGGACATAAAATTTGGAGTTTGAGTCTTATCACATTGGAGGAACTTTACAAATACTTCAAGTTTTTCATTGAAACTTTTAAAGATCCACATCTTAGAATTAAAAATTACATATAAGGAAGTACACTGAAAGGTATTTAGGTGAATATTTTAAAAACTGTTTTTATGTTTTTAATTCTTTAAAAACAAATTGACTCATTAAAGCAAAAATAATATATTGTGAAATTATAACACTTAGAAGTAAACTTTATGACAACAATAGCACAAAAGATAAGAGAAGATGCAAACTGAGTTATTCTGTTGTAAATGAGCCATCCATTGTAAATGGCATACTATTATTTTACTATTTTTAAAATATTTTTCTATTGCAATTCAAAATTAAAATCGATTTGGTATGTAGTTCTTTTTTGTGCTACTTTATGAGGTTTTAATATCAACATTGTATTTTCCTTGTATAAAAACTTTTTTATACTCTGAAAATATCTATTTAGCACTGAGATAACTTAGTCTGAAATTTTGGTAAAATTTTCCTATGAAACTATCTGGGCCTGAAGCAGTTTTGGAGGGTAGATTTTATTGTTGCTGTTCTTTGCATTTTCTTTTTCTTTTCATGGAAATTTGTACATTTCAGGCTTTAATCCATACTGGTGTCAATTTTTGAAAACTATATTTGTAGCAAAATCTTATTTTTCATCTAGGTTTTCAAATGTATTTATATGACACATAATTTTAATTTTCTCTCTTCCTTTTTATTTTGTATTCTGTTTGTATGTGCATTTTCCTTTTACTCAACATGACATTAGTTTTTTGTTTATCTATTTTTTAAAACAATTTTTTCCAAAGGACTAGTATTTTAATTAGTTCTTCTGTTATTTTTATTATTTCTTCTTGTGCATTTAGCTTAATTTATTTTCTTTTACAAGGTTTGAATTGAATATAGTTTATTTTTATCTATTATATGAGTGAAATTTATTAATATAAGTATAAAAAGCTATAACATTTTCTCTGATAATTGATTCAATTGCATCCTATAAATTTTAACATGTGCTTTTATTTTCATTATTTTTTTAAATTGCAGATATGTTTTGTATTTTCTCTATTACCCAAGAATGCTTTGATAGAGGGGTAGTTTTGTCTTATAATTTTGTTTGTTTTTTTATTCTTTCAGATTGTCTTGTGTCTAGTATATGTTTTTAAAAAATTATGTGTACTTAAAAAGAAGAGGTATTTTCTATCAAAGACTGTACATTTGGTATATGTCCATAAGTATGCTAGTAAACTGGTCCCTAGGAAAAAAGGAAAGAAAAGCCCTAATTATAGAACTTGCCAATTTCTGTGGTGCAAATACTGCCACCATGGCCAGTTTCAAATTACTACCATGTGTTGTTGACTGAACATGGAATTGGGAAAAGATGTATAGAATCAGCTTTCACCAGCCATAATGTATGGGCCAGTTCCAACACAGCAGGCATAACTAACTCATTGACCTTGCGTTTAGGCTTTTGATAGCCTTACTTATTTTTTATTTTACTTGATCTGCCTTGAACTTAGAATATTTTTTTAAATTTCCTATTATTATTTTTGTTGGTTTTAGTCGATTTCTGCTTATGTAGCTCCTATAGTTTCTGCTTTATGAAGGCCAATGCCATATTAAATGATGCATAGTATTCATGGCTGTTCTAGCATTATTTTGAATTGTTATCTTAAGCAGTATATATATGCTCTTCTTTATCTCTTATACTGCTTTTCGGCCTGAATTTTATAGTCTGATATCAGGATTGCAATCCCTGTTTTCTTATTGTTTCCATTTACATAATGCACATTTAGTCATGCCTTTACTTTCTCACATTTCTGAATCACTTTGTTATAGCCATGTCTTTTGTTTATAGCATAGAGCTGAAGTTTTGTTGTTTGTTTGTTTGTTTGTTTGTATATTATTTGGTAAACCAACTTGAAAATTGCTTTCTTTAAGTAGTTATAGCATTTATATTCTTATCATTATATGACTAAAATGTTTGGTCTCAACCTAGATGATACTAAGTTATATTTACAGTGGGTATTAAATTATATTAACTACTTTTTTATGTGCTCTGTTGGTTATTGTTTAAATCTTTTTTTACTTATTTTGATCTTTAGGTTGATTTGAATTTTTGTTCTATTGTTTACTTTTATATATTGCCTTTCATAATACCCTCAGTCTTTTTAATGAGGGAAACAAGCTTTTACTTCTTGGTTTATCAGCTTTAAGTAATATCTTTTCACTTCTGCTTATAATTATTATTCAATGTAACAATCACTAAGAGATGATCCTATTTTCTTCCTTCCATTCTGATTTTTACATTGAATTATTTCTATTTTTTTCTGAATACATGGCATATACTTGCTCTTCTTCCACTCATATACCCACTTTTGAATTAACCTTACATGTATAAATAAATGTATCTAATGCTTATTACCATTCTTTTGATGAAGTTGTCCTAGTTATCTCTTAGTTTGATGAAGTTTGATCTGTAGTATATTCTTCAAAAATAACTCTGGAGTGAAGTATTTCCTGTGTCCCTCCATGTTAAGACTGTTTTTTTATAGGCTCGATTCTTGAGCGACAGTGAATTCCCTCTGGGAGGGAGTGCTTATGGCTTTTGCTGACTTGTACTTCCTCAGAACTTCACATGGCGCCTGACACAAAGCAGGCAATCAACAAACATGAGTTAAATTAAAGAACAGTGTTGTCTATAAGAAGTTTAATCAAGGGTAAGATCAACTCTGCAATATATGTTGTCATCCATATAAAGGATTCTGGAAAATATAAGGTTGTACATGACATTTTAGTTTTATCATATTGTGATTAAAGCATGTATCCTCAGTCATCCAGGCAATTAAACAACTGTGTAATTGTCACTTAGAATCATAATGCAAGTTATACTTTGTCCTTGAAAAGGTCTAAATATGTATGTGTCCTTGATCAATTCATAGTGTACCTTCCACCTAAAAGAAGTATTTTTCTCTACAGTGTATTCCCTCCTTTAAAGTAAAGATAAAACAGCACTGAATACATCCACAGGAGAGAAGATTTTCACCCCATGACAATTGGATCTTCATTTCTCACCAGTCAAGGACTAAGATCTGCGCTCAGCTTCCAGCTACTCTGCTTTGGAGACTATTTTCAAGGGAACATGTATTGCTCAAAAAGAACAAAAAAATTTGAGAGCAAGTGATGTAGAATAAAGATAGTGGGTCAAAAAAGTATCCAGGATGGAGAGAGCAAAGCACACAAGGATCTGACTTTTCAATTAATTGCAAACTGAAGAGAAATCTACAGCAATGTAACAATAAAAGAAACAAATACCTGGCTTACTCAGATGACTGGCTAGTGGAAGAGGCACAAAAATTAGAGAAGGGTAGTTCTAGCAGGAGACATTCAGTAAATTACAGCCTCCAGCTTGGCTGATTGAAGAAATAAAACCTCTGGCACACAATCTCCTCTGTGAAAGGTGAAAGGGAGAGAATATAATATTTATTAACCATTAATGGTATACCAGGTACTGTATTGTACATTCATACACATTTTATCTCTTAATGCTCATGACAACATTATGAAGTAGGTGATATTATTAGTCCCTTTTTTTAAATAAAGAAGCTGAGGTACTTAAACATTAATTTACTTTCCCAAGGTCACAGACTTAACAATTGTTAGCAAAGCTGAGACTTAAATTCAGCTCTGAAAAAAAGCCCTTACTTTTGACTGGCTTACATTTCCACATTTTTACTTTTTTTTTTCTTATTCCTTCACTTCTCCTTAACTTCAGAAAGACCAACAAGACCAATAAAATTAGGCAGTTAAAGATGAGGATGAAGACTGTTAACAAAGATATTCATGGGCTAGAGAGACTCTGCATTGTTACAGAGGAAGGAGACTGGACCACCCTTTCTGACACCACATGGCCATCATATCAAACCCAGAGCAGGGTTTTCTTTAGGTGTAGGATTGACAGTGGCGTCTTTTCTATAATGAGTCAGCACACTTTAAATTATGTAATTGTAGAGATTTTTATGTCTCCGTATTTTTCAACATTTTAGCAGCAAGACACTTTGTTCAAGGTAAATATTTCAAGGAAAAATATTCAGCACAGCGTAGGACTTGGGTTCAGAGGCCCTGGAGCCATATCCAACTCTACCATTTACTAGCTAGGTGACCTTGATTAAGTTCCCTATCTACCTCTACCCTGCTTTCCTTGTCTGCAAATTGCGATAACTATGTAGTTGTAGAGTTGTGAAGATTAAATTAAACTAAATCAGTTGATACCTATGAAGTAGGCAGGGCAGAGCTTGAGGCGTACTAAGGCATTCATTGGTTGAAGGAAAGTTGGCTATGCTTGGAATCCTGAATGATGACAATTCCTTTACAGAATCCTCTAAGACTCCACAAAGCACAATCATGAAGTATTGTTTTCAACTCTCTCACTTCCAGCTAAAGTAACTGGAGTGAAAGAGATAAAAGTTACTTAGCCAGGACCGCATGGCTAATTATTAGCAAGCCTTAATATGAACCCAGATTGGCTTACTTCATATAAAGAGTTCTCCTCTTCATTTTTTTTTTCTGAGACAGGGTCTCACTCTGTCCCCCAGGCTGGACTGCAGAGGCAATAAATAAATAAATAAATAAATAAATAAAACCTAGCTCACTGCAACCTCAACCTTCTTAGCTCTAGCAATCCCCCTGCCTCAGCCTTCCACGTAGCTGAGAACACAGGCACATGGCACCATGCTTGGCTAATGTTTTGATTTTTTGTTTTGGTAAGAGACAAGGTATCGCTTTATTTTCTAGGCTAGTCTCAATCTCCTGAGCTCAAAGAATCCTCCTCCCTTGGCCTCCCAAAGGGCTGGGATTGCAGATGTGAGCCACTGCACCCAGCCCACATTTTATTTATTTATCTGTATACAATTATTTTGTCTTCCATGATATATTTGCTAAATAAACATGGTATGTGTATATCATATACATGTATATATGTGCATGTTGTATATACATATGCCATATGGAGAAGGCTTATACTATTTTACTTATTAATTCCATATGTTAAATAAACTCAATTTATAAAAATCGAATTCCAATAAACATGTGGCTGGTAAACCAGAAAAGCCAATAAGTTATAGCTGTAAATATACTGTAAACTTACTTGATCCCCTCATTCCTGCCAGGGTATTTATCCCCCCATTTATTGCATATATCAAATTCTGGCACCTGAATCAGTTTCCTGAAATGCTCAGACATAACACAGAAACAAAATAATAAACGCTGTATCCATCTTCATGCACCTAAACCATACGAAGAACTCTCTCATACATTTAGTAAAGTTCAGAAGCACTAGGACTAGGCAGTTTCACAGGTAAAGTTTATCAGGTCATAAAATAATAAAATGATCTCTCCTGCATTAAAAACCATTGGAGAAACTATAAGAATATAAGATGTATTAAAAATAAGGTGAAAGTAAAAGAAAATATGTTAACTAATTTCAATAAATATTATTACTTATAATCTTAGATTTCATGATATATTTTATGTCCTTTAAAAATATTTTGTGTTTTTCTCATAGATGTCCTGCATAAATTTGTAATATTTATTTTGAGAAACTGTATATTTTTGCAATGTTGAATGAGACTGTTAAAAATGAAAATTCTAAAATAAAGTACTGTTAAGTGTAATTCAGCATAGAAAAAGCAAAATTCATTTTCCAACATCAGAAAATCTATTGGCATCATATTATGAAAGTCAAAAGGAAAAATCATATCTTCTCAATGGACCCAGAAAAAAAGTATTTAATAAAATGCAACAGCCATTCATAATAAAACTCTAAATAAACTAAGAATGGCAAAGAAGTTTTTTCACCTGATATAGGATAACAAAAATCTTTACTTGATATTTGTGTAACAGTGCAACTTCAAAACGTTCCTATTAAGATTAGGAAAGAAAGATGTCCCTTTTCTTTGTATTCTGTATTCCATTTTAAAATCAATATTACACCAATGATTCTAGCCAATGCCATAAGTCAAAAGAAAGGAAAATGAAGATGTCAAAATTTAAAAAGTAAGACAAAAGTATCAATTTTTATAAATTTATGATTATTACTATTACAAATCCAAGAGAGCATACAGATAAATCATTGACATTAATATTTAGGAAGATTACTACAAACCAATAATAACCTTATATGTTAATACAAATAAAATATAACCAGTTACATGTAATTGATAATAACCAAGTGTCAAAAACATAACGTTAAACAAAAACTCTATGTTATAGAGTAACACACGTAATAACTTATAATTTTAAAAAGGTTTAGATTATTTGGGGGCATATAGATAAACAGATTAAACTATAAAAGCAGCTGGCTGTGGTGGCTCACACCTGGTAATCCCAGCACTTTGGTGGAGGCAGGTAGATAACCTGAGGTCAGGAGTTCGACACCAGCGTGGCCAGCATGATAAAACTGTACCTCTACTGAAATACAAAAAATTAGCCAGGTGTGGTGGCAGGTGCCTGTAATGCTAGCTACTTGGGAGGCTGAGGCAGGAGAATCACTTGAACCCAGGAGGTGGAGGTTCCAGTGAGCCAAGATTGCACCACTGCACTCCAGCCTGGGCAACAAGAGCAAAACTCTGTCTTAAAAAATAAAAATAAAAAAGTGTGAAAGCATGCATGATGAATACCATACCCCAAAAATTAGAAATACAGGAGGAAACTGTTTTAGTAAAATGTTCTTTAAAAAGATTTGATAAAGTTAAGCAGGGTAAAATTGAGTGTTTGTCTCTATAATTCTCATATATCCATAATATTTTAGATTCTTTTACTGTTGAAGAAAAAATTAATGAAGTGCTATCAGGGAAAATGTATGCTAAAATTTTTAAATGTCAGTAGCCTTTCAACAGAGGTGTACATACATAGAACAAGTTCCTGCTAGAGTGGGGGAATCTGTCTCGCCCTACTCAGGCTATAACAATCTGCAGCTTTAGAAAATGGCACAAAACATCCTTGAAAAGAAGGTGGTCATGTCATTTGCAGGAACACAGATGGAGGTGGAGGTCATTATCCTTAACAACATTATCCTTATCCCAATGCAGGGATAGAAAACCAAACACTGCATGTTCTCATTT
>CAUYLG010038390.1:0-19135 GCA_963573385.1 Cacajao melanocephalus
CTCTCCAGATTTTTTAATGATTGCCATTCTGACTGGCGTGAGGTGGTATCTCAACGTGGTTTTGATTTGCATTTCTCTAACAATCAGTGATGACGAGCATTTTTTCATATGTTTGTTGGCCTCATATATGTCTTCTTTTGAGAAGTGTCTGTTCATATCCTTTGCCTACTTTTGGATGGTTTGTTTGTTTCTTATAAATCTGTTTAAGTTCTTTGTAGATTCTGCATATTAGCCCTTTGTCAGATGGGTAGATTGCAAAAAATTTTTCCCATTCTGTTGGTTGCCTTCACTCTTATGATTGTTTCTTTTGCAGTACTTAAAAGAACCTAATACGAATAACCAAAGAAGAGATTATGAACATTTACAAAGAGCTATTTCCCTATTCTCTCTAAGCCCCTCTCATCCTACCCTACCTAAAATTCCAAAAAGCACCAAAGCCAGTTGGTTTCAACAGTGAATTTTTCAAACGTTCAAGGAAGAGATAACATGTTCCAGAGTCTAAAGAAAGGATACTTCTTAACTTTTTATGAAGGCAACATAAAACTGCACCAAAACCTGAGAAAAAAAAGTCCAAAAAAATTATAAAACAATCTTACTTATATATGTTGACATGAAAATCTCATAAATTCAATATTAATAAATGCAATTTATCAGTACAGTAAATGAGTACTACATGGGAATAATCTTTGGAAATCATAAGATGATTTAGTAATGATAAGTCAATATAATTAACAATGCACATGAATTAAAAAACTCAATATTCAGAAAAGGCATTGAATAGGAACATTTATTTCCAGTTCAACAACACTCCTTAGAACAGTATAATACCATCTCACACCTTATATAGAATAACATCAAAACATCTGAAACTATTTTTTCAAATAGTAAGAATGTACTGAAACAGAACTATCATAAACTCCTGGTGGGAGTTTAAATTGGTCAAACCACTTTGAGTAAATATTTGATAGTATCTACGAACACTGATAATCTACATACCATATGACCAAGGAATTCTACTTTAGGTTATATATCCTAGAGAAATCATTGTGCATTTTATAAGCAGACATATACAACAATATCCATGGCAAAACTCTTTAAAATAGAAAAAAAAATGTATATGGAGTATGTGTCTGTGTGTATATAAGAATTTGTATATGTGAGCAAATATATGTATATGAATATGTATGTATATGTGTGTGTAAGGGTTATAGGTGTATGAGTATATATGTGAGTACAAACACCCACTCACAGACACACTCATATGTACTCTCATATGAATATACCCCCTCACACACATTCATACACATATACATAATCACAGGTATATACTCTTACACACATAGGTATGTGTATACATAGGTATATGTATGTAAGAGTATCTGTGAGTGAGTGTATATATATGTATGTAGGAAAGTGTGTATGTGTATATGTATGTGTGGGTATGTACACATGTGCATATATACATGTGTGCATGTGTGCCTAGATATGCATTCGTATGTATATGCATGTGTACATGTATGGGTCTGTATATGCATGTACATATGTATGCAAACACATCGAATAGGAAGAAATATATTTCAAGTGTTCCACATGTGTTTGTTTGGTGTTTCTGGGAAGAGTTTATGCTCATTAAAATCTGAACCTGTGACTTGTGTTTCTTTTAGAATTTGGAAGTAAGTTCTCAACAATAGTTGCAGAATTAAATTTGGCACCAGTACCCCACAATTTCTACAGAGCACCAGAATTCACAGACCAAATTTTAGGGCTGTTTTTAGCTCAGTATAAGATAGTTGGTGGAGAGAATTTTAAAATAAAATTGAAATCCTAGAGATAAGTTTATTTTAAAATTTATACTGATACACACATAGTTATCCCCTTTTCTGGAATTCATAGCAAACATTAGGAACTAAGAGATTTTAATTACCTCTAAATATTTGACAATTTCTCAAAAATTGCTAAAATTTGTTAAGGAAAGATACAATATAATGCTGTAGATGACCTGCTTTATTAGCCAGAAGAACAGAAGAGGATCAACCAGGTGGACTTTGCTTCCACTCCAGACCAGTGAGTAACTCACTCATTTGGAGAAGGTGGCATCAAGGAGCCAGCAAAGGTGAGGGACCACCTTCATGGATCCTGTATAGCAGGAAAGAGAAATGGTGGTGTTGGTGGCAGTGATAAATGCAGCCTTCTGCTCCTGTGTAGGAAAGCTGTAAACTCACAGGTTCAATCCCCAGGATAGGAGGGTGGGGTCTGCAGAAGAGCAGCATGGCCCAAACCTAAGCAGACATGCTTAGTGACTGTATCCCACTTACAAGAAGACACAGCCATGGCTTTTGTTCTGCATGCCTGGAAAGGCAGCCAGAGCAGGAGAGCTATCCAAAAGCAAGAAAAACCATTTCCTCACAAAAGGAGAGGTTATTTTCTTATTTTCTTTTCCCCTAGAGCCTGAGTCAGGCAGGAAAGCAACACCCTGAGGTCAGATCTAAGTCAAAGAGGTGAGAGCTCCATTCAGGTTCAATTCCACGGGCTGCAAGACACTCATAGCCCAGATGGGCAATAAACCAGAAGAGCCACAGCAGCAGAAGCAATGCCTTATTCCCAAATAGTGCTTAGAGCCCAAGAACAGTCTCTTGCACTTCAGCTCATACTCCCCACACAGCAAACTAAGCTATGCTTTTCCTGGGTGGCTGGCTCAAAGAATCATACGTTTACAGTGGAAACTCCCATTTGCTTCATTTACTGCCATTTATCATATTTTCCACTATTTGTAGATAATGAATTCATCCTTTTCTTTTTTCCTTTTTGTCAAAAATTATGCAGGCCACTTCAAAAGCTAAAATTGTTCCAAAATCCTTCTCAAATGTCTTCCCCTTCATTTTCTTTGATAGCTTTAATGGTTTCTTTTGAATGGCCTCAATATCAACCAAATTAACAATGCTGAGCAATAAAAATTGTTACCTTCATTCACTTTGAGTGGCAAGGGACATTTTAAATGAGCAGGCTTAAAGAAGACAGGTTAATTAAAGTCACTCCCAGAAAAATAACCACCCATCAAAAAAAGTTTCTCCCCAACCCAGTCTAGTTCTGTATCATGGTTATAGACAATCTCCAGTTTATCTGAAATTCATTTAACATGCAGGACTGAAACCACAAATTTTGTCCATGGAGTTACATCTCAGCAATTGCCTCACCTAAGGACCCTTTCAGAAGGATGTTAAGCAGGAGTCTTAGCAGAAGATCAAAAGGAGGGAAGGAATATTCCAGGTTTACTTTCTTTCACAGAATCCTGGTGGTTTTCTCAGCTTGTGAAGAGCCAGGCACATGTTGCATATGTGCTGCATGTGGAGAAATTAATGTACCACTTGGAAACCTTACTTTTTATCAAATAACAGCCTCACAGCAAAGCATAACGAACAAAGCCCAAAAGCATCTCTTTCATTTCACTGGCAAAATTGGAGCAATAAACATGTCAATAGCTCATTGCTCTTTCTTATATTCTGTCATTGTTTGCTTTGGCAACAGCCACTATCCTAGGGCCAGCAGGAAAAGTGGACATACTGGACCAGGATAAAAGTTGTCAGCCAGCTGAGTCCATCATCAAACCCCAACTTGGTAAAGGAAATTGGTATCCAATTCATGTGACTGCTACTGCACATAACTAAGACGCTGAGTAAGGCTGAATAGCTATCCTGGAGGAAGGGGCAGAAAATTACTTTTGTTACACTAAAAGTGGATCCTAATTGGCAATTCTCTACAAAGCAGAAAAGGGAAGACATTATTTTGATTGTTTTCAAAGCTTTCTGCATCTCTAAGGAGATGTTTTCAGCATCCTTCAGTGCTTGGAACATCATTGTTCCAAAAAATCATTTTTTGTATGTTGTCTCCTCCTGTTAAGATATCTATATAGGTACCCTATACTTCCTACATTAAGTAAGGTAAGGGTTCTCAATTTATGTACTTCAGTTCCTTCTGCATGCATCTTTTTTCTCATATTACTTTTAACTTGTGTCTTTATATTGAAAACATATTTTTTTGTAAACACAGGTGGACTTTACTCTTTCACTCAGACAATCTCTGTCTTTTAATCTTAGTGTTTAATCCATTAATGCTTAGTGTAATTATTTATATAATTCATTTTAGCTCCACATGCTTCCTTATTTGTTTTCTATTGTTTTACTTTCCTTTGTTCCTTTGTTTCTCTTTCCTGACTTCATTTGGATTCATGAAATATCTTTTAGTGTATTTTTTTTTTTTGAGACAGAGTCTTGCTCTGTTGCCAGGCTGGAGTGCTGTGGCGCACTCTTGGCTCACTGCAACCTCTGCCTCCTGGGTTCAAGTGATTCTTCCACCTCAGCCTCCCGAGTAGCTGGGACCACAGGCACGTGCCACCACGCCTGGCTAATTTTTGTATTTTTAGTAGAGACGGGGTTTCACCATGTTGGCCAATGGTCTCGATCTCTTGACCTCTTGATCCACCTGCCTCGGCCTCCCAAAGTGCTGGGATTACAGGCATGAGCCACCCCGCCCGGACCTTTGGTGTATTTTTAATCTACTCTACTGGTTTTTAAACTACATCTCTAGTTTTTGCTGTTAATAGTTACTCCAAAGATTATAAAATGCATTCTTAACTTGTCACAATCTATCACAAATTAATACTATACCAGTTTGTATCTAATATATTAATCATACAAAAGTATGCTTCCATTTACTTCCCTCTTTATGTAATTGTCTTTATGTAATTGTTACCATATGTATAATAAGTAAATCCCAGAATATATTGTTTATTTTACTTGAAATAGTCAAAGATTGTTTAAAGAGAGTAAAGGGGGAAGACATTGTATATTTACCCAAAATTCATTGTTTCTAGAGCTCCTCATTTTTTCCAGTAAAAAATTGCATTTCTTCTTCCATTCAGTCCTTTTGAATAACTAAGCATTATAGAAAGCTAATGCAAATTAGTGCCTGGCTGAAGAGCTAACCCTAGCAATGACCAGTAGGAATGAATAGCAGCTTTCTTGTAAATGTGAATACATATATCACACAAGTGATTTGCAGCAGAGACTTAGGGCCTGCTTATTCTGGAGGAGAGAAAACCCAGAGATGATGGATTAAGCCTCAGAAGGCTGCCAAGCCAAAGGTAAAAATAATCTTCTCTGAAAATTAGATCTAAGATCAAAGAGTTTAAGAAACTTAGAAGCTGATTTACATTCAAGATAAAGAACTGGGACTATTCAACATGGAACAAAATGTCTTGAAAACCAGCAATTCTCCACGAGAGGGCTGCTCAGTCTGGGGAGGCAGCACGACACAGAGGTTGAATGTGGGCTCTGTCTGGTGTCTGATTTTGAGTCTGACTCCTACCCTCATCATTTTCTAGAGATGTAATCTTGGTAAGTTCACCAACTTCTTTGGACTCATTTTCTCATTGTTAAAATGGGCATGATGATAACAGGACCTGCCTCAAAAGGTTGTTGTGGAGGAATCACCTGGAACCTGCCTGGAGCACTGCCTGGCATGTTCTGTTGATTACTCAGTAAACATCAGCTATTACTTTTATTGTTGCTAGAGGACTCTTCATGTTGTTTCCAATGCTAAGATTCTATTTTGTTCTGAGTCTTCTGTCTTTTATTATGCTTGAAGTTCAAAGCAGAAACAGAACATTTGTTTCCATATCACTGCTTTCTTCTTTCACTCAACCTCAATAAACACATGAGAAATACTCTGTAATTTTTGTTTGATTGTTAATCACTGACAGGAATTACTTCTTTTATTGAAATAATCTACCAAGACAGGAACTATGGCACAAATACATCATGTCACATTCCTAGGACAACAAAAAACCACAAACCATAGATTAAAACAGACTTACTAATTGATGTATGCTATTGAAAACTGGTCAGCAATGAAAGAAATAAGACTTGTCCTCAAAGTTATCAGACAGTGGGAAAACAAGAGAACTAACTTATGCTGATAGCCAATGCTATGAACACTCATAGGTATTTTAAAGTTCTAAACCATCCCCATGACAGGACCCACTAACTTCATTTTGCAAATGTCATGACTGAAGTTTGGAAAAGTTTATGTTACTCTTTCAAATCCACACCTGCAACTATACTCTTTCCTCTTTCCACCATAACAATGCTACATCATGTCCGTGGGCAGCAGGAGGACAAGGGCACCTAGACTATGTCAGGATCTAGAAAACTAGGTATCAATGTAACTAGACTCAGTTAATGAAAGGTAGTACTCTTGGGTATCAGCAGGCCTCTCTTCAGGCAACCAAAAAGGGGGCTGAGGAGAGAAATTAAGAACAGAACTTAAATTTAAGTTCCCCAAAAAGTAGACAAGAGTCAATGACAAGTTTAAGTAGGTCATCGGGGAAGTAAAGAAACAACAGCAAGAAAGTGAAGTCAAACAAAGGGAAAGGCAGTCAATAAAGTCTGTTTACCAAACAAGTTAATACTGTGGGCAACTGGAGTTTAACCTCACTGGAGAGCTCTGGGAGCCAATATAGAGCCACACACCTCTGAGTTATTGGAACCAGACAGTGAAGGAGCTGGGGTGCTTATGCACCAATTCAATTTATTTTTTTTGTCGATTAGTGGTTGAGAGCTGTCCCTGCAGGGCATAATTCCATGGCACTCCTACCTACCATTTGCATCAGCAGAGTGGACTTTGATGGCAGAAGAAGAGTCTCAAGCTAAAAAGGGCAAGTGTGGGCAACGTCAATTCCTGACGTTGGCCTTTACCAATGTAAAGGTAAAGGCCAACGTCAGGAATTCAGCTTAATGAATATCAGACATCACAGCAGGTTGATGGCTTAATATATCAGCAAGAAGCTAGGCTAAGAAACCACCTCTATAGAAACCATACATATCGCCTAAATCAATTATTTTATGTTGATATTGAAGTAACTACAGCCAAAAATAATAATAATAATAATTGCCCTTGGATGCTCAGTGCACTAAAGGCAAATTAATACTGTAATTCCCTGCAGTTGAACTCCAGTACTCACACCTATTGTATCATGTAGAAAACTATAATATAATATACTTTCTTCCAAAGTAGATTTAATCTAGTCAGTAAACTCCTTTAAACTACCAGAGAAGGAAAAAAAAATCAGCGTGTGGAGCACGGATCACAAATTCATATAACTATCAAAAACAGTAAACAAACAAAGGCCTCTCAGCTTCAGAATGGATAAATAAAATGTGGCATAGCCATATAATGGAATACAACTGAGAAATAGAAAGGAATGAACTACTGATATATGTAGTAGTAGTTGTCATCCAACAACATGGATGAATCCAGCATGGATGACTTTCAAGTGCATTATGCTAACTGGAAGAAGCCAGATTCAAAAGGTGATATTGTAGGATACATTTATATGACATTCTAGAAAAGGTGGCAGTTGGGGAGAGAGTTGACTCCAAATGGACAGCACAGGGGATTATATGGGTCATGGCTATGTGCTATATGTTGATTGTTTTGGTAGTTATATGACTGCATACACATCAAAATTCATAGAATTGCATACCAAAAATAGAATTTTATTATAAATAATTTTTTTCAGCAAACCAATCAAATAAACAAATAAAGCAATGGTAGGTTCTCATAGCAGCAAGGAACCTCAGTTAACGTTAAAAACCTAACCCAGGGCACAGGGTTTGTGAAAGTTCCACCCTTTTGTGCTTCAGCCATTGGCAGCAGAATCCCAGACCCTTAGGAACTGAGATGGTCCGTGATTAAGGCAAAAATATGTGCAGACTAACAGATTCTTTGAACTTCCACAACACTACACCTCCAGCCCTGTGGTAGAGCCAAATCATGTGGATTGATTGCAGTCCAGTACCACAAAAATGACAATCATTCAATGAGATAAATAACAAAATGTTTAAAAGAAGAATATTAGACTTTTTTAAAGGTTGGAAACATAACTTCAGTCTGGAGACTAGGAATCACATGAATGGTAAAACTGTCTTTGCTAATACATGAAGCTTTTAGGACAGAGGAAGGAATATAAACTCTGGAACTCGACAAAATTGAATGTGAACTCCAGGGGTGACCCTGGCTCACCATAGGACTATGGCAGATTGAATTTGGGGCCCAATTCCTCTCCCCTCCCTGGACCCTGCTTTTTGCCATGTGACTTTACAGTTCTGCCCCTGGCACTGTGGGCATTGTTATACTTCCCCAACCCTTAACTTTGGGCTCAGTGAAGAGATCTGCTTTGGCCAATGGAGTGTCAACAGAAGTGATGGCACAATGGTTCTGAGGATCTACCATAAGAGATACCACGTAAGTTTCTGTTTGCCCTCTTGAGCTTTTCCCATCTTTTGTGTAGCTGCTGTTCCATTAGCCTGAACCTCGAAAATGATCACACACAACATGGACCATGCCAGCTAATCTCCTGACCTAAGAGCAAGAATTAATCATTCTTCTTTGAAGTCACCGAGTTTTGGGGTGTTTGTTATTCAGCATTACTGTAGCAATAGCTAATGGATACAACGATCTAGATGAGCACCTTTGTCTCCCATTTATCCATTCATTCATCCAAAACAAATTTTTATTGAACACATAAGTATGCTAAGGACTAGAGTAGATGTTAAGCCTTCTGCCGAGTGATAAGCCTAGTTATCCATGTACCTAAAGCTCACGACCATGTGGGTACAAATGAGGTCACCAATGCACATATTTTACCAGTTCCAAACCTCCCCATTTACATAAGAAGTCCAGTCGAAGGGTAATTCTTGTCACGCTCTGAGCTGATCTGGGCTGTAATCTGACATTTCTCGATCCACACTCTGTTGCTCATTGCCTCCCTTGCCTTCCTTATCTCTGAAGTCTGCTCTGCTAAGCTGTGCTTGACTGTGAGGATCCCACAGCACTGTGGGTACTGAAGCTTTTAGCTGTGCTAGGCACTAGCCCCATGGGGCCATTTCAGTTTAAACTTAAACTTATTTAAATTTGAACAAAATTAAAATTCAGTTCCTCAGTCCTATTAGCCTCATTTCAAGTGTTCAATAGCCCTATGTGTCCCATGAATACTCTATTGGACAGCACAGATATAGAACATTTTCCTCATCACAGAAAGTTTTACTGGACAGTGTCAATCTGAATGTGTGAGTCCCCTCTTCTAACTTGCTAATATTGCCCTTTTCTTCCCATGGATCTATACATGCCGTCAGGGTGTCTTGTGCCAGCCTCAGTGCTAAACCCAGAACCAACAACAATGCAGACCCTATTGCAGAATCTGCCTCATCACACTGTTTCCTTCTTCTAGTATTTAAAAAAAAAAAAAAAAAAAAGAATACTCTCGAGTCTCCAGGGCCCTTTCCTGAAGTGTGGCTTCTGCTGTAACCCTTTCCCCTACCAAATCCCCTCACGCCTGTAATCCCAGCACTTTGGGAGGCCAAGGCAGGCAGATCATGAGGTCAGGCGTTCGAGACCAGCCTGACCAATATGGTGACACCCCATCTCTACTAAAAATACAACAACTAGCCAGGTGTAGTGGCACACACCTGTAATCCCAGCTACTCAGGAGGCTGAGGCAGAAGAATCGCTTGAACCCAGGAGGTGGAGGTTGCAGTGAGCCGAGATAGCGCCACTGCACTCCAGCCTGGATGACAGAGCAAGACTCCATCTCAAAAAAAAAAAAAAAGAATTAATACACTGGGGTCTCCAGAGCCCTTTCCCAAAGCTTGGCTTCTGTTGTAAACCTTCTCCCTACCAAATCCATTCCATTCAAATTACTTTCCTTCTGCATAGGTTTCTAGAATTTCATAAAAATTTGTCAATACATATGGTAACATAAATGAAGAGCTGTCACTCAACTCTTTCTGCCTGATGTGGTCACACCTCAGATCCCTCTAGTAAGGGCTGCATTTGTGTAGAATTAAAATAGAAGTAATAATGCCCAGGCATTGAGGTGAGGAATAAATGCTATAATATATTTGTCCAGGAGTAGTGGCTCACACCTGTAATCTCAGCACTTTGGGAGGCCAAGGTGGGTAGATCACTTGAGGTCAAGAGTTCAAGACCAACCTGGCTAAAATGGTGAAACCCTGTCTCTACCAAAAATACAAAAAGTAGCCGGGTGTGGTTGCAGGCATCTATAATCCAAGCCACTTGGGAGGCTGAGACAGGATAATCACTTGAACCCGGGAGGCAGAGGTTGCAGTGAGCCGAGATCACACCACTGCACTTCAGCCTGGGTGACATAGAGAGTCTGTCTAAAATAATAATAATAATAATAATAATAATAATAATATGTTTAACAGGTTCAGTGAAGGACTTGGAGCATAGTGGATATCAAGAAATGAGACTTTTCCCTTTAGTCATCTCAAGTGTATTGAAATTGGACAACATTTTCTGATGCTAGATACTGGCTGATTCCATTACAGTAATGCCTAGCCAGACAAGTCCATGGATGACTAGAAATAACCCTGAGCTAGGATCCATGATTATTTCCCTTCAACTGCAGCATGGTCTTATTCTTTTGCCACTGGAGGAATTAAAAAAAAGATTCCTGATTAGAGGATCCCAGCTCCAACTAGATGTCCGCTAAATGATTCTAAATGGTTCTAAAGGAATCTCCAGTTCCTTTGGCTCCTTGGTAGCTGCTTTCAGAAACATAGCATGACCATTTAAAAAGTCTCAACATCTTGGCCACTTCTATGTTGATCCCTCCTACCTTAACCTTTGAAGTAATATTCATTCATGTGCTTAAAAAATTAACATAGAAGGAGGCCTCATTGGGAAGACTAGATCTGTCTTGAAGGAAGAATTATTAAGGAAGAACAAAGCTACAGGAGGGTTTCTGTTGTGTTTTCTTCCAAGCTCTTTGGAATTTTTGGTCTTGGACAGACAGATCAGCACAGCACATCGCTCCCAAGTTTCCAACCCCAAAATATTTTTCTTAATTTGAAATCTTTGAAGAAGAAATGCTACATTTGCTTCATGACTTTTTACTATTGAACATGATGGAAAGAGAATGCTAGCTCCTGTCTCTTGTCCCCCAGTGGAAGTGGGGCCAATGGAAAAAGCTGAGATGTTGCATTTTTCTGCCCATCTATTGAGATTTTCAAAGTACACCGCTAAGAAAACATCCCTATTTAAAAAGAAGTTCATCCCTGTTACTTATGGCTTTGATGACTAAATTTCAAAAAGACTTATAATTCTAAAGTAAGTGAACCCTCAGCCCTTCCAAGATTCCAGATCCTAAACATCCCCAGACACTTCCTCTTAGAGGAACTGGCAGGATAAATTTGCATTTGCCATTCTCCGAAAATTCTGATCACCAGACGGAACTGCTTTGAATAGGCCTTTCAAACTCCAATGCATCTCATAATATTTTGCATGAAACTTTCCAGCCATAAAACTCTTTGTTTATTCTGCTTTTCTTTTCTTCCATTTTTCTTCTAATTTTGTTCCTATTCCTTCTTTTCTCTCTTTGTACCTTTCCCCTTATGTGTTTCCTTCTGTCCGTGACACACAAGACCCCTGATTTTCCCTTGGTCTTTCCCAACTCAGTCAACAGCTAAACCTTCTGTCAGATGCCAGAGCCACAAACCTAGGACTCATCCTTGATTTCTCATGCCCAACACCCAATCCGTTAATATGCCCTCTTGAATGCACCACCAAAACATTTCCCGAGTCTATATTTATCTGCTTCCTCTGTCCACCCCTCACTCTAAGCCAACATTATTTTCACAATGATATCCTAATTGGCATCTCTGCTTCCATTTCTGTTCTTCTACAATTGATTCTTCATAAAGTAGTTGCAGTGATCTTTTTAAACACATATGTTTATTTCACTGCCCTACATAAGCTCACCAATAGCTTCCTTTGAAACTTATAATAAAATCAGAATTTCTTAGAACTCTTTCTAAGGAATGGTTCTGAAGGATGTACCTGTTCCTACCTTTCACCCTTATCCTCTGGACTCATTTCCTATCATTTTCTCTTTGGTCTCTGTAATCTAGCACACTGGGCTTTCCTCTGCACTTTGAATTTTCCAACTTTCTCTTGCCTTAGGACATTTGCATTAGCTGTTCTCTCTGTCTGAATCAGTCTTCCCCCATAACTCCGAATGACCAACTCATTCTTGATCTTCAAGTCAGTGTTATTTCAGAGAGGACTTTCCTGACCACAGCTCTCAAGTTATTCTGGATTCCATCCTCTCAGCATGTATTTATTACTAGCTAATATTTGCCAGTTTTAATTCTTTGCTGATTGTCTGTTGCGCTATATTGGAATGTTAGTCCCATAAGAGCAGGGATTTTTGTCTATCTTGTTCACAGCAGTATCCCCAACACCTAGAGCTGTAACCAACACACAGTAAGTGCCAAATAAGTATTTTGTAATGAGTAAGTGAGCAACCCTCCCAGAATTATTCTCTTCTTCTAATCTGAGAGGGGTAAATAGGCTGATTTCTTTGAGGAGCTATTCTTCATCTCAACCAGAGAGATAATGTTACTCTCTTTGGACGAGACAGGAAGAAAAAGAAGTTAACATCAATTAAGGGCTCACTCTGTGGCTGGCACTGTGTTTAATCCTCTAAACATGTTATATTATTTAATCCTTATAATACTCCTTTGAGTCACCAGTATCTTTATTTTATAAATAAAAAGCTGAGCGCTAACTCTAATAAGAGCTGTGTAGCCTGACCTAGATTGTGTTAAAATCTCACCACTGTGAATAATGGCTGCTAATGCTCAGAGCCACCCTCTTCTCCTGAAAAATGCTCTCTTATGACAGAAATACCTTACAAGAAGATTGCATGCCCCATATTGTCCCCTAGGCAAAAATTGACTGACACAGGGGTCCAAAAGTTGACCATCCCCTTGGGACCAATTCCGTGGTACAATTTACCCTCCAGGGCTCCCCACAGGATCAGTCTGAAACTAGATTCCAGCCAAGCTTTTCCACACTTGCTCAGTATCCTCTCCTGCCCCTCCTGCTTCCCTCATTGTGGTGCACATTTCTTCTGAGAGCATCCCCTTAATAAATCATGTACACCAAAATCCCCATCTCAGGCTCTGCTTCTAAGGAACTCAACTCTAAAACCCTTAGAAAGAATGAATCACACAGTCAAAGCCATATAATTAACATGCAGCAGAGCTAGAATTTGATCACAGGTCTGTGTGACCCTTGGGCTCTCACCACTGTACCACACTCACTCTTGAAATTTTATTTTTGAGCCTTTAGGGAAGACTGCCATGGACCATTCCAGTATGAGAGTTTCTGAAATATGCCTAATGCCAAAAAAAATAAATTCTGCCACAGGAGTTAGTGGCCCTTGTACTCCCAAGAACCACAGCATTAAGGGGAAAAGGAAGCATAAGGGAAAAGAGGACAAATGGTAGCTAAGGGACTAGCTCTGTGTCCTTCTATATCCGGAAAGCCACTATCTACTCTAACCTTCAACACATCATTTGAGTTCTCCATCTGTTTCTTTATCTGAAAAATGGAGATGACATCTATGGTGAAAAGTCATGCTGCAATATCTGCTAGGTAGCAGGTGTTCTGAAAATTGAGCTAATACTCTCCTAAACCACAAGCGTTGCTACCCCATTCCAAAGCTCTCTTGAGATTCAAGTCCTAGGTCTCCAAATATGTTCCTCTCATTTCCCACTCCTCACCATCACTTTTTCATGGAGGCTGGTTTTCAGTGCATATAAAATAAGTTGGTTCAACTAGTTAGGAAAGGGCTGGGGATTGCCAGAGAGCTGGGTGTTGTGGGGAGAATACTTCACTGGCCTTTATCTGAGGCATCTAGCTCTGCCTGAGCATGCTAGTGGGAGATGGCGCTGGTATTCACTTCCCCCAAGTGATGCTACAAGAATAAAGACAATTACACATTGTCCAACTATGCAGAAAACTATGATGTGCCTTCTAGACACATACCTTACCTTCTTGACATGAGAAAAGGAATTGAGCATACTTCAAACTTATTTAGTGCCTTTAAATGCCTGGCTGAGCCATTAAAAAATATCACCTTCAATGTCATAGTTAATATCCCCTATGCCAAGAACATACAATCATTATTTTGTTCATTCCTTACTACAGACCTGTATTTTTAAATACTTCTTCCCATTTCCAGAAAAAACTGAGACTTAGAGTAGTGGCCCTCAAATTTTAACATCCATCAGAATCATCTGGATGGCTTTCTAAAATCCAGATCACTGAACCTTATCCCCAGAGTTTCTGATTCAGCAGATATGGGTTGCATCTAAGAGTTTGCATGGACCACACTTTGATCACTGGCTTAGAATTACATAAAATTTATAAGACTCCAACTCTTCTCTGTTTACATGATAAAACTTCTGCTCTTTGCTATGGAAAGAAAATCTTTGCCTAGTTATTACCAGTGATGTGCTGGACCTGGCCCCTATTGGGTCACAAGAGCCAATGGTTATAATCTCTTCCCAACTTCACATTCAATTATGTCACTCACATTGGTAGCCTGAAATCAGCAATGGTGGGAGTATTAAAAACATGGAAATTGGTAGACACTACAAATCAGAGTTATTATTTTCTAGGAGTGAATTATTAAACTTCTACCAGTAGACTACAGATTATGGTCATGTCTTCAGATTTCTGTGTTCATTCTCCATCCCCTTAGAAGTAATTCCTCAGTGGCCAATGGCCATGATGTGGCTAGGGAAGTGGTTCCATCAACACAGTCATATGGGTTTTAATACCACATTCTTAAGTCAATTTCTTTTCTTCACTTTTTTTGTTTAAGAGGGAAAGTGAGCAATTTCAACATGAACATCGCCTCCTAAAAATCATGGTGAGCACAAGACAGCCTTACTGTGGATACTTGAGATTTGCAAGGCTTTGTGTGAGGTCATCGCATGCATCCCATCCCTTCATTTATGTTTGTAACAAATATTTTTTGGTAACAAATATTCTCTTCCAGGCACTAAATTAGATAAAGGGGATGGAGAAGAAAAGACAGTGAGAAGCATTGTGAAGCAAATAGTCTATCATATGAGCTTAGGGAAAAACAAATTTTCAGATAGTGGAAAATAAAAAAGAAACTTTGACCTTGGAATTCTTATTGAGGTTCCAGTTTTTAAGTGGGTAACGCATCCATATACACAGTACAAAATCCTATAGGTACAAAAGGATAGACAGTAAATTACAACTCTCCCTCCCACTTTTGTTTTCCAACCACTCAGCTCCCATCTTCTTGGAGGAAACAAAATGCTACTTTCATTTTCTTTGTTTATCTAAAAATATATTATGCACATACAAAGAAATATTTTCTTCTTTTTTACACTAATGATAGCTCATAACACAAATTGCTCTTCATCCTTCATTTTTTCATAACAACACACATTGGATATTATTCTTTAGCAGTACATAAAGATCTGCCTCATTCTTTTTAACCATTAACTGTAATATATTTATCCAGTCCCCTATTAAAGTTGTTTATAATGTTTTTCAGTTGCAAACAGCACCACAGTGAATAACTTTGTGCATTCATTCCTTCATCCATGTATGGATATTTCTACAGGACAAATGCCTAGAAGTAAAATTCTAGATCAAGAGACACTTGCAATTTTAGCAGGTATTACTAAATTTTCCTCCAATTATTTATAGCAATTTACATGGCCATCAATAATGTATGACAGTTTCAGTTTCTTATCTTTTCAACCAAGTATATAGTTAAACATTCAAGTGTTTGCCAATCTGGGAAATGAAAACTATCATATTACAGTTTTAATACACATATTTATGATAATGGAGGAGGTTCAGCGGCTTTTTACAAATACAAGATTCATTTGTATCTGCTTTTTAGTGAACTATCTGATCATATATTTGTCCATTTTTCTACTAGGTTTTCAGTCTATTCTTATTGATATGTAGGTACTTTTTATATATTACAGAAATTTTTATTTATCTGATATGAAATGTAATTTTTTTCATATGGTTATTACAAACTGAGAAGAAACCCATTAACCACAAGACCTTTCGTTTTTAGCCCACTAACTACCCCCCATACTTAAATACTTTTGAAAGTACTAAAGAACTTTGGGTTCAAGAGCCACAGACAACATTAAAAGTATTTATTTCCATCCAAAACTATAGCTTTCTAAAATTGTGGTAAAAAGCCATAAGCTCTAACTAGATCACTTGACAGTAACATGTGGAATCTGACTCCTGAACTAACAAGAAAAAGAATCCCAGCATGAAGACCATGAGAAGTGATGGAGAAGGACCAGCTTTGGTCTGTTGTCTCAGCAAGTGTCAGAGTGGAATGCTAGGATGTTTTGGGAAGCTTGCTCACTTGTTTATTTTCAAACGCCTTTTGAGAATCCATAAGGAAAGCCTAGATAAGAGCAGACAAGACTAGAGATGGTTACTCCACTAGCTATGGGGGTTCATGTGGACCTTTGAAAGGCACACTCCACACCCACGCTCTACTCTGCCCTCCAAAAAGAAATTTGCAAACTGGAAAAGGGGACAGCATGAATCATCTACACACAAGTCCCTAGATGTGCCTGGGTTTACTTATAATAGCAGCTTTCTTTTGTGATTCAACAAATATATCTCTTACAAATAGGCAACTTTCTGCTTCAGTGCAGGATTGCCAGCTCTCAGCTAATGCCAGAGCCGTCTGGGCTGTCCCTCACTCCAAATTAAGGTTTTCTTAAACACTGTTTTCAAGAAGTGGGGGGTGGCTCTGGTTTATTTCCGATAACCAAGTTTTGCAAAGACTTCTGGCTAAGAAAACACCACATAAGCCTCTAAATCCCAAGGAGGCTCAATAGAAACCTTAAGGAGAAAAGATAAAACTCTCAACAGGCGCCAATGTCCTGGGGCTCAGATCTTCAGAGCAGCATGAAATCCACACTTCAAGGGGCTCAGAAATGGAACTCCCTAGTCTCTTTGAAAAGTGGTCATGAGACAGTATCTCCTAAAAAAAAACTGGCAACCAAGCCTTTAACTGCTAGTGAGAACACCTAAAAGTGTACTTGTTCATCTACAATTTTATGCCTGTCCCTGCATCCTGCCACAAATCAACATCCCCAACAACGTAGATGGAAATGAATGATAGGCTAAACTCGTGTTGTGAAAATGCCAAGATGTTAACTTAGGACCTTGGCACCCCAAAGGCAAGTATAACACTCATTTTTGCAAGATTGAGGTCATGTTTCCTACTTCTTTTTCATCTCTCATGGTTCCTCACACTGGGTTTAGTGCACAGAAGCTGCACAACGGGCGAGGATGAACAAGTAGGCACTCCCACAAAGTGCCCAGATAGTTCCAGGAACATTTTACTCTTCCCTGTGCTCCCAGCCAAGCCCTACCCATTCCGTAAGTCCTATTGCAGCTCATTCATTTTCCAAGAACCTTCCAGGCTGCTTTTTTCAGTTCACATTGATTTCTAGCTCTACTGTCTTCCCACTTTCTGCACTAGGGTCAGAATAAATTCGGCACTTAATACAGTTCACCTTGTTTAATCAGGGACTTCTCTATTTGTGTGTGGATCTTGACATCATGGCTACACAAAAAGCTCCTGGAGCAAAGAAACATTTACATTGACATGCTCTTCACAGCACACAGAGAAAAAAATGAACTTTGCTCTTCATGTTCTAAGTCTTTCATGCTGTTCTCTCTGACACATCTCCTTCCTTCATCTTCATTTTTCAGGCCTCTGTTTAGCAATGTCTTCCTTTAGGAAGGCTCCTTGGATGCCCTGTATTTATCTCTTTGACAGCGGCCATCACACCATGTGGTAATGGCTGCCACATGGATGGACTATGTCTGTATCAGTGAGTGAGTGCTGCATACAAATCCACCACACCCCAAAACTTAGCGAGTTCAAACATGAGTCCATGAGCTGTGCCCAGCTGTGTCTCTTCATGTATCTGTGGTCATCTGGGTGGCACTAGCTGATCTAGGATGGCCTTAACTGGGCCATGTGCCTGTGACCTCTCATCCTCCAGCAGGCTAGCTTGAGCTAGTTCACATAGCATCTGGGAAAGGTTCTGAGAGAAAGAAAAGGGGGAAGGGAGAGATTCATACACAGTGTTTTGATGCATAGGCGAAGAACTGGCACAAGGTTATTTTGCGGCATTCTATTGTCAAATCAAGGCACAAGCTTAGCCCAGATTCAAGAGTGAGGAAATGGACTCCTCTTGAGAAGAGCTAAGTCACATTACAAAGAGGCATGCTCCAGAGAAGGGTGAAGAAGTGTAGCCATTGTTGCATTCAGTCTCCTATACTCTCCTTCACCAGACATAACCTCCTTGCAGGCAGATATGACGTTCTGTTCACTGTTGTATCTCTAGCCTCTAGGACAAGACTGGCAGAGAGCAGTCTTAAACAAATATATGAGATAATTAATAAATAGTGCTGAAAATAGAGAAAATGGGGTGGAAATCCCTCAGGATTTATCATCTATATGTGTGGCTGAGTGCTTTATTTAATTCTTCCAATTTACTTCATTGGTTCCAGGAGCACAGTCTCAGGACTCCTCTGCCATTGGCTTTGTCTACTTTTAAACCTGGTTTTCAGAGAGATCCAAGATGGCCGATTAACAACAGCTCAGGATTGTAGCTCCCAGTGAAAGCACAGAGAGCGAGTGGACGCTGCAATTTCAGACGAATTTCTGTGGCCCACAAACTGGGAGATTCCCGGTGGAGGAGCCACACGTGTCACCAGCGCGACTCTTTTGGCCGGCGCAGCTGTTTTGCTGGCGCCCCGGTGCGGCGCAGCGCTTCTCAGTGCGGAGTATATGCGACTGGGTGCCCTTCGAGTCAGGCTCCGCTGGTCCCATCCCCACAAGGAGAACAGCAATTGGAAGCGCTGAGGACTGAGAGTTTCACAGTAAGCACAGCTGAACCCGGGAAGGCCAAGCTCTGTGGGAAGGGGCGTCCGCCAAAGGAAAACTAAAACAGAAAAAACTTCATCACCAACAAGCCGGACGTTCACTAAGACCCAATCTGAAAGTCGGCAATTACCAAGACGACAGGTGGATAAATCCACAAAAATGGGAAGAAACCAGTGCAAAAAGGCTGAGAACACCCGAAATCAGAATGCCTCTCCTACTACAGGGGATCGCAGCTCCTCATCAGCAAGAGAACAAGGCATGACGGAGAATGAGTGTGATGAA